>BQKN01066806.1:73233-84024 GCA_022839385.1 Asparagus kiusianus
GTGCGATAAGCCCAGAGCGCTTCGCCGAGTTTATCGTCCCAATCTCGTTTGTTGGTTTTCACGAGTTTTGATAGGATCTTGATGATCGTCTTGTTGAAAGCCTCAGCTAATCCATTAGCAGCGGGATAATAAGCCGTTGACGAAACATCTTGAATCTTGAACTTGTCACAGAATCTGATGAAAGCGTTGCTTATGAATTGCGGACCGTTGTCATGAATGATCCGCCTCGGCACGTCGTGTCGGTATATGACATGATGCTTGATGAAGTTGATGACATTGTTCGTCTTTTCTTCTTTAAGCGGAATGGCTTCAGCCCACTTTGAAAAGTAGTCGGTGATAGCGAGAATAAATCGATCACCTTTAACTGAAGGAGGAAAGATAGGACCGACAATATCCATACCCCATGTCTCGAATGGCCAAGACGTGGTTGATGTGTGTAATCGCTCCGGTGGTTGGTGCATATAATTCGCATGCACTTGGCAAGCGTGACATTCTCGAGCGTATTCGATCGCGTCACGAACCATTGTTGGCCAGAAATATCCCATTCTTCTGATTCGATCATACAGTTTGGGACCAGGCTGATGCACACCGCATTCTCCTTCGTGTGCTTCCTTAAGAACTTCTTTTGCTTCTTCGTTTGAAAGGCATCGGAGAAGCAAATCATCATACCCCCGGCGATATAACGTACGGGTCTCGGTATTGTAAAAGAACCGCGGTGCTCTTCGGCGAATAGATTCTTTTTCTTTTACATTCTCCGGCAAGATGCCATATTGGACATAATCAATGATGGGAAAGCGCCAATCTTGGGACTCAGACCCGATTTGGGTTGAGTTCACCTCTTTGGCGTTTTCATTTCTGTCATCCTCCTCTTCGATATCCATATCGTATATGGGTATACAGAGTTGGTGTGATCTTACTGTGACCAGCAATTCAGTTTCGGGCAGCTGCGCGATTGATACTGCTAGTGCTGCCAGTGCATCTGTGTAAGCATTCTGGAGACGCGGGATGTATTCGATGTAAAATTCTTCAAAAGAATCTGCCATTCTGACGGCCTCCTGGTGGTATGGAATCAAATCTGGGTTCCTGACTTCATACTCTCCACGAACTTGGTTGACAATCAGTTGAGAATCCCCAAAAGCTTCGAGATATTCGACCCCCAGCTCTTTGACGAAACTGAGTCCGATGAGGAGCGCGTTGTACCCAGCTACGTTGTTAGAGCATGGTCCAGTCAGTGAATAGGCTCGTGGCATCACGTGTTTCCCCGGTGAAACTAGGACAACTCCAACCCCGGAGGAGACTCTAGAGCATCCAGGGGTTACTGCCTTATTAACTGCTCTCGAAGAACCATCAAAGTATAACTGCCATACTTGTTGGTGTGACGTGGTATTAACCTCGTAGGTTTCATCTGGCAAGTCATCGTATACTTCAACCGTATCTGTTGTCGGGCTTGCCGCCAAAAGATCACAAATTGCTTGTCCTTTGACCGACTTCTGCTGTTTGAAGTGCAGATCATACTGGGACAAGAGAAGGGCCTACTTCGTTAACCGCCAATTCATCGAACCCGGTTGGGTCATGAATACCCGTACCGGATTAACATTAGTAATGACGTAAATCATCTGGCCAACCAAGTAATGTCGCATCTTCTGTACTGCGAATACCAAGCGAGACATTCTTTCTCGATCATCGGATATCGAGACTCGGTGCCTATCAAGGTCCGACTTAGGTAATAGACTGCCTGTTCGTGACCATTATCATCGTCTTGTGCTAATAAAGCACTTATCGAATGGTTCATCGCCTTGATGTAAATCAAGAACGGTTTACCTGATTTTGGTGCCACAAATACAGGGGGATTCATCAGATATGTCTTGATATCTTCGAGTGCTTTTTGGCAAGCATCGTCCCAAACAAATGACACGCCCTTCTTGTTTAGCTTAGAAAATGGTTGGCACTTCCTAGAAAGATTTGAGATGAACCTCCGGATGTAAGCTAAACGTCCTTGCAATCCTCTGAGTTCCCTTAAATTCTTCGGGGGTTGCAATTCATGTATCGCCTTTACCTTGTCTGGGTCAATGTGTATACCCTTAGTGGTGACGACGAATCCAAGGAATTTTCCGCTGGACATTCCGAGGAAGGATTTTGTGGGATTCATCTTCAATTGATGACTCCGCATGAGATCAAACATCGTTCTCAAGTCCTTGATGTGATCTTCTTTGTTGCGGCTTTTTACCACCAAATCATCAACGTAGCATTCAACTATTTTCCTGAGGTGTTTCTGGAAAATCTTAGTCATCGCTCGTTGGTATGTGGCACTTGCATTCTTAAGACCGAACGGCATCACCGTGTAGCAGAAGACACCGAGGGGCGTTCTGAATGCTGTATGCTTCTCGTCGTCTGGGTGCATCTTGATTTGATTATACCCCGAAAAGCCGTCCATGAAGGACATTCTCTCGAATCCGCATGTATTGTCGATAATAACATCCGTGATTGGGAGAGGAAAATCATCTTTCGGACACGCTTCATTCAGGTTCCTGAAGTCGATGCAAATCCTGATTTTTCCATTCTTCTTTATGACGGGAACGATGTTGGCTAGCCAGTCCGGATGTTGTTCCTCTCGGATGAATCCTGAGTCGATCAACTTCTTAACCTCTGCCTCAATGGCTTCCATAATCTGTGGACGAAACCGTCTTTGCTGTTGTTTGACAGGTTTGGCATCCGGCTTGATGTCGAGGCGGTGCATTGCTACATTGGGGTCGAGCCCTGGCATGTCTTCGTAGTTCCAGGCGAAGACGTCGATATATTCCCTGATAAGGGCAATTAACTCTTCCTTCTCATCTGGGGGAAGACTACCGCTGATGAATATGGGTTTTGGATTGGCCTCATCGCCCATATTAATTTGGATTACTTCGTCTTCGGTGGGTGGCTCTCTCTATTCGAACCTATCACCATATTGCATGTTTAGGTGATGAACCCATGGGTCCTCCCACGTTGGCATTTGATCGTCATCCTCCAACGTAGATGGATCAGCTGTAGTCATGTTTGACATTAAGGTCTTGAACATTTTTCCCAAACTTGTGTCGGAATCCTCAGCTGAAGAATCTGGCAAATACTCATCCTTAGCTTTGTTAGCAATTTGATCGATGATTTGCCAACCACATTCGTCATCTGATGAAACATAGCCTAGGCCTCTCTTGTGACGGTAAAAATTATCTGGTTTCCCTTTTGGTACATATGCCGCTTTGACTGGGACACGGGAACCTCGATCGAAGTATAAACCTTCTCCGAGTGTGAAGTCGTACCCTTGTTTTTCCATGAGCGTGCGCGCTTCCGGACTATACTTAGATAAGTGCAGACCAGATTTGTCGTCATCCTCATCTTCTCTTAGGAAATGATTGGGCAACGGAAGATTTTCTCTTTTACCGTAAATCACTTCTTTTTGTCCCCCTATTTTGGCAGGAATAATCTGAGTTGTTCCGAAAGAATGCTGGAGACGCTTCTTCGTTACATAAGACGATCGGAGTGGCATACATAAATCGGGATTATCGTATAATCCCTTTATCACGTCATCAAGAGACAAGGAGTACTCTAAATCATGATTTATTTCAATATCGGCAAGTTGCCAGTTACAACCGCCATCTGACGATTGTTCATCGTTAAGATTGATTACAAAGGGTACAATGTCATTTAAAACAAAACCGCCATTGTAATCGAATCCGGCCTCGGAATCAGCTTCTTCTCCGCTGTCCGTGCCTTGGACTGATGGTTCCGTATCGGATTCATTACCATAAAGGAGAGAATCTGTGAAGTAATTCTCATACCCTTTGAATGGTTGCTTATCCGCGACCACCGTCCTAACCCTTCCATCAGTGTCGACATATTTCAGACACTGATGTAAGGTGGAGGGAACTATAACATTACTATGGATCCAAGGCCGACCCAATAGTAAGTTATAGGATGTCTCAGCATCAATCACGTAGCACGTGACCTCCGTCCTCAGATCGCCCATCTGGCACTTTATCCGGATTTTTCCCAAAGGTCTTGACCCGCTGGTGTTGAATCCATAAATGACTGTGCCCGTAGACGCCAACTTGCTGACTGGAATGCCAAGGCTATGCATTAGGCGAAGTGGCATAATACTCACAGCGGAACCCGGATCCACTTGGATTCGGTTGACTTCGCTGGAGCCAATGTACCCGACGAAGTACAGAGGCCGATCGTGGTTTGAATTCTTCGTCTGCATGTCCTTGTAGGCATCGAAAATTGCCAATAGGTCCCCGCACATAGCTCGGTGTCAACGAGCGACGATCGAACGTCACTACCCGGTTCACAAGAAATTCAAATGACGCCGGTGAGCGACTAAAGCAAACCGACGGATTACGTGAGCCGACAGAACGTCAGAATCACGAGGATACGGGTTGACCGAAAACCCCGCGATCACCGCAATTGGACCAACGCCCGCTGTGCCCCGATCACCCCACGGATAATCCAACCATCGGGGCCTACAGAGCTCGCTGTCACGATTCCAATGCATCCGAAATCACTCAAATCCGAGTTCGGACGAAAAGTCAACAGCAGGACAGCGGCAGAACAACGGCACGGCCCCGGGCTGAACCGGGGATACCCAAACGGGTCTCGGCAGGCTCGAGACACCCCCAAGGGGATGTCTCGGTCACAACCAAGACACCCCAAGGGGGGTGTCTCTCCCCCTTTGGCCCCCTAGGCCCTCTCATTTGGCTATAAATAGCCCCCTTAGCCCTCCATTTACAAGGGCTCTTGATTTTGCTCCCAATTCGAGGCTGAATTATCTTAGCCAAGAATTGCCTTTGGTCTAAAGCGGCGAAGCCCTGCTGGAGTGAGGAGTCAGAGTTCTTCATCAAAGTTCATTCACCCCCCCCTCTGATCCTTAGTGTTGCTCCTTAGCGGTGACACTAAGAAGAGCTATTATCTCGTTTTAGCCGAGATATACGCTTATAACCTCTAGATCTTGCGCGGATCGACGAGGTTCTGTTTCTATATCCTACGCGGATAGACGAAACTCTGCCGGATTTCCCGGAAAGGATCTTGAAGAGTCGGCGGTCCACGGATATCGACGTCCCCGTCACAGGCCAACAACCCACGCAAGCGAGACCGTACCAAACCGGGATCTCGTGTTTATTTTTGTTAAAGTTGTAACTCTTTTGTTTTCATTTTATCCTGTTGTAATGCTCAAAGTTGTAACAGATCTCGAAAAAAAGAGAACATCAATGAAAACAGCAACTTTTACCGGAAACAAGCTGGCGACCACAGTGGGAGCCACCGATCACGCTGCCGAGATCGGAGTGACGCAACCGGCCTTCAAGATCCGGGTGAATGAAGAGGTCGAGTACGAGTTCGACCAGCAGAAGTTTGAAGAGTACCTCTCTTCCTCCTCCTCCAGATCCGCATCCCCGAACCGGCGCAAGAAGATATCCTCTTCCAAGAATGTTCGTGGGAGTTCCAGCTTCAAGATCCAAGAGCCCGTTGCCGCTGCTGCCTTTGCACCGTGCAACGTTCCCGCATCATCAACCTCAGAGGCAACGGATGATGCAACTCCGGTTCTGTCCAAAAGGGCCCGCCAAAGACGGCGTCAACGCCTTGCTCTACAACAAGCCAAAGCCGCTGAATCAACGGACGGGATCCGCTACAAGGAGGATCTAAAGTCCAGGTACCGCCAGGAGCAACAAAGGCAAACCACCAATTCCTCCTCCAAAACAGAAACGAGCGAGTGGGTTCGTGTCAAAAGAAATCGCTCCACACTCGAGGAGCGAATCAAGAAGCGTCGGGCATTGCTCGCGCATGCTCGACTCCTTCTACACAAGGCGGAGGAGATGCAGAAAGAAGAGGCGGTCAAAAAGCCGTCTACGAACAAATGGGTATGGTTGCCAAAGCTAAAATCAGCGCCTCAAACACAAGGGGGTGGAGCCGCTGCCCAAGGTTTGTCAAAACCAGATCCGGTGCCTTTGACGGAGCCAAATAACAAAGGGGATCATTCAAAACCCAGGGTTCCTTTGAAGGGTCGCCTCGGTCCCTTACTGGTGAATCGAGGTAGAGTACCCATCAAGGAAAGACTGGGACCATTGAAAGGTCCCCAAGTTGCAAATCAGACTGGGGGTCGAATCAATCCCCCCAGGAAAGATGATAAAGGGAAAACCCCTATCACCGACCGCATCGAATTGCGGGTCGAGACACAAGAGCCCGTTCAGTTTCTACGCTCACAAAAGCGTAAACTTGAACGGGCCACTTGTGAGAAAACTAACCAAGTGTTGCACTCCAAAAGGAAAACACACTCATCTGATGATGAGGGTGTTATACCGGGGAATACACACCAACACTCTATAGGTTGCTCCAGTTGTAAAACTGATGAGTTGTACTATAGAGCTGGGGGTGTGGAAAAGCCCCGGAAGAAATATGTGCAGGACATGGAGTCTCACTGCCCGTGCGCCAATATCATCAAAGCGGTGCTGTCGGGATGCTGCTGTGCCCAAACCCCAAAGAGAGTTTCGGTGTTCGAGAGAATTTCCACACCGAGACGTTCCCACAAGAAGAAGTTCGTCCGCCAAGAAGACGAATATCTAAGGGTGACGACTAATATGACCGGCAGAGCGAGATCGACGCAACCCTTTAACCGGGACCAGCTTGCCGAGATATCCCGGTGCATGACGCGGTTGCGGTCGGGAGCCATCAGCCGGAAGGACTACCGAAGGGTACCGAAGGGGCTTTCTCTAGAAGAAGAGGCGTCGGATACTGATTCAGACTCCTGCTCGGCCGTAGCGTCTGATGATACAGCATCAAGCGCAGGGCAACCTTGCTCATCGCTTATGATCAGCGCCGAACAAGTAACCAAGATACTTGAAGAGGCCCTGGCTAAACAGAAAGAGGCCTTCAAAATCGAAATGGAAATGGCCCTGCTACGAATGAGGGAAGAGCACGACCAACAAATTCGCGCTCTATCTAATCAGCTCGGTGAATCCAGCCGTCGTAACCATGCTAACCAAGCGGGTAGCGATTCAGATGTGGATGAACCTCTCAACGCCGAGAACCCTCCGGTTAACCAAAACGCTGGGGGTGGTAATACAGGGGGTGGCCCCGTCATCCCACCTTCAACTTGTCCAAGCTCCAGCACAAACGGGGATGAGAAAATGAAAGATCTCGAGAGCAAAATTAACGCATTAATGTCTGCTCGAGAGGTAAAGAAGACCGGAATTCCTTGTCCTTACCCAAAAGAGTGGGACTCGATTCCGTATCCGGCGAAGTTCAATCTGATCAACTTCACGCCGTTCGATGGCAGAGGCTCACCCACTCAACATTTGATCTACTTCAAGTCTTACTTGGGCATGATCTCCGGCAATGAACCCTTGATGGTTCGGTCATTCGTCGGCACTCTTCGCGGAGCTGCCTTCGATTGGTACCGCCGTCTTAAATTTGGAAGCATCAACAGTTGGGAAGACCTGGAAAGCATGTTCCTCACTCATTTCTTTGATGACGACGACGAAATATCCATTAGGACACTCTTCGATGAGAAACAAAAGAACGAAGAGTCGGTGGATACCTTCATCAAACGCTTCCGCAACAAGGCGATGAACTGCAAGGATCCCATCACAGAGGAGTTCATCTTGCAGACTTGTCATAACAACTTATCCATTAACATCTTGGATGTTATGGGAATAGAGCCGTCCGACACTTGGAAGGAGTTGAAGGCCCGAGGAGAGCAAGCTGAGCGATTCCTCAAAAGGAAGAAGGCCGAGAGGAGCCAACCGATGGCTAATTCTCCAAACTCGAACTTCGCCTCTCGTGATGGGGGTGAGGCACCTGCAGCGGTTGCTAATCAGACGTCGCAACAGCAAACCCGGAGGCAACAAAAGACTCCGGATCAAAGGCCTCAAAAGGAGTATTCCTTCAAGGACGAAGATGTTCCAGCCATCTTCAAATCCCTCCTGGACAACAACAAGATCAGGCGCCCACCTATTGCAAATCAGGAGGAAGCTGATGAGATTGCGGATCCGAAATACTGCGCATACCACAGGAGGATCCATCACCCAACCAAGGCGTGCTTTACACTCAAAGATAGCATCCAGACCTTGGTGGAAGCCGGCGTCATAACGCTAGGGTAAGCCAATCAAGAACGGCCCAATACTCCAGTGGGTGCACGAGTATAAACTGTATCCCCAAACTCCAGTGGGTGCATGAGTATAAACTGTATCCCCAAACTCCGACCGGTATAAGAGTATAAACTGCTTCCTGAGACTCCGAATAGTATACGAGTATAAACTGCTTCTCATTCCTCCGACCGGTATAAGAGGTTAAACTGCTCCCTGATACTCCAATAAGTTTATGAGTCTAAACTATTTCCTCCCTTCCACGGGAAGTTCCTAGAAGAATGCCATGCGTGGTATTCTTAAGGATAACCCGATCATGCATCTAATTCAATGATACACCCAGTTTTACAAAGAAAAGCTGGGGGTGGATAATTCATCATTTACCAAAGCCAAATTCCCCTCTCGATTCGTCCAATGAACGAGAGGTCCACAAATCGAGCGATCAAACCCTTTTACGGATAGGATCGTCTCAAATTTCCCACTTGGTCAATCCTTACTACAGTTAGGACCAAAGCCAAATTCTCCTCTCGATTCGTCCAAAGAACGAGAGGTCCAATTTCAAATCGAGTAACCAAACCTTACGACAGTTAGGGTTATCCGAGTCTTTTCGATTCTCGGAGTGGAGATCCCACTCCTAGTTTCACCTTTCGGATTCTGGGGGTGGAGATCCCACCCTAAGTTTCCTTTGCAACTGAAGATAGAATATAAAATTCTTCCTCTTCAGCACTGGGAGATAGAATATAAAATTCTTCCTCTCTCAGCCTTTCGATTCTCGGAGTAGAGTTTTCACTCCTAGTTTCGTTCTTTCGGATGCTGGGGGTGGGGGTCCCACCTCAAGTTTTCTTTCCATTGGGAGATAGAATATAAAATTCTTCCTCTTCCATTGGACGGTTTAGTCTTTCACCGATTGAGAAAAGACACCAGAGTTCGATTCTGGGGTATTTTATCCCGAAGCCTAAGGAGGGATGAGTCAGCGCCTAACACGCGTTGCCGGTTAGTCCTTGACCGTTAAAAAGGACAAGCCCACATATTCCACATTGTGGTAGAATCCGTGCTTCACACGTACGGGGAATTTGATCCCGAAGCCTAAGTAGGGATAAATCAACGCCTAACACGCGTTGCCGGGTAGTCTATTCCCGTGAGAAAGACGAAGTCTACGTATTCAATATCGTAGCACTAAAAGAGTTAACTCTTTTAGCACGACGTCACATGCGGAACGGACTTAGACAATCCGCATGCTAGCCCGACTCAAACGGTAGTCGGTAAAGGCTCATCAAACCCGTTGATGGCTGAGAATTTGCCAAAAATTCTATGAACGCAAGTCATTGACGTACCAGCTCCATTAGTTGGTCTCGTGACTCGAGCATCCAACAACTTCAGAATCGGATCCACATATGCAGATGAATCAGCTTTAACAGTTGGTCCTGCAACCCCTCCACAAATTTCGGGTTATAAATTCGAGGTCTAAATCTTGGGATTTCAGCCCCAAATTCGTGGCCTCTTTGCAAATAAGCCCCTTTAAAAAACCTTTTAGGGACTGTTTTGCAAATAAACCCCTCAAACGATTCTTTAACCCTTTTGCATAAAGCACCCCCACAATCCTTCATCAAATGAGCACAAAGCAAAACCCCCCACAAAATTTCAGCCAAATTTTTCACAAAACCCCCCAAAAAAAATTTTTTTTCGGCCAAAAAACCTCTTTCTCTTGAGAATTCAAGTGTGAAAAGGGGTAATTCAAATGGAGGGGACCACAAGCAAAAAGCCTCTTTCTCTTAAGAATTCAAGTGTGAAAAGGGGTAATTCAAATGGAGGGGACCATAAGCAAAAGGACAAATGAAGAAGGGGGGGACCATGGAAAAAGCAAGACACCCCCCAAGGGTGTCTCGGCAAAACCGAGACATCCCAAGGGTGTCTCGGCCTTGCCGAGGCACCCAGGGGTGTTTTGCCCGGGTTTTGACTCCCCGCGTGACGTTTCGACTCCCCAAATTGTTTTCTGATCCCCCGATTGATTTTGTGAACACCGATTCCACGCCGATTGCCGATTGTTGGTGAATTCCACAAGTTGACTTTTGGCGATTTGAAACCCTAAGGTGGACGCCGGTCAACGCGTAACCTTAGGTCAACGCCGGACAGCGTGTTGCGTCAAAAGTCAACCCACGCGGTTCAAAACCCTAAGGTAGACGCCGGTCAACGCGTAACCTTAGGTCAACGCCGGACAGCGCGTTGCAACCCATGCGGATCTTAAACCCTAAGGTGGACGCCGGTCAACGCGTAACCTTAGGTCAACGCCGGACAGCGCGTTGCGTCAAAAGTCAACCCATGCGGTTCAAAACCCTAAGGTAGACGCCGGTCAACGCGTAACCTTAGGTCAACGCCGGACAGCGCGTTGCAACCCATGCGGATCTTAAACCCTAAGGTGGACGCCGGTCAACGCGTAACCTTAGGTCAACGCCGGATAGCGCGTTGCGTCAAAAGTCAACCCATGCGGTTCAAAACCCTAAGGTAGACGCCGGTCAACGCGTAACCTTAGGTCAACGCCGGACAGCGCGTTACGTCAAAAGTCAACCCACGCGGTTCAAAACCCTAAGGTAGACTCCGGTCAACGCGTAACCTTAGGTCAACGCCGGATAGCGCGTTGCAACCCATGCGGATCTTAAACCCTAAGGTGGACGCCGGTCAA
>BQKN01066808.1:0-25055 GCA_022839385.1 Asparagus kiusianus
AAAAACAAAGGCTTTCAAAAAATCAGCAATTACCAGGACATATCAACCTTTTGGTTCTTATCTTTGCATAACCAGTTGGAATATCTATCTGCAAAGGACAGTGGGAAAACTTCTGAATCTGACCAGAAACCTAAATTCATAGCGAATAGGTATCAATTTGGGTTGTTGTACATACTCCGATCACAGATAGCAAGTATGTAAGGTTGGAAAACCTTGTAATATCAAATGATGAGATTTACAAAGCCCTAAATCTAAACTTTATCCATCATCTGACAATAAGAGATGCATAATTCTCTTGTCGCCGTAACTGAAGCCTTCTGGTGGATTTGTTTGGCCTGATCTGGATAGCAGGTATGGAAACACATCTGTCAGTGAGCACCCTGAGATTCATGTTTGCACAATCAATTGGTGTTTGGTCAAGGAAATGTGTATGCATCAACAATTAGGTCATCCTGTCTAAGCTGATAAAATAACAACAAAGGTTCTTGAACTGGTTTTGGCGATGTGAAACTGGCCTGGAAAAATCTTTATGTCAGGCGGCAGCTAGTTACTCACAACTCCTGCTGTTGCCGTGCATATTTATGAAGGCTAATATATGTTGATCACCAGCAACTGGTGAAACCCAAAGATTTCTTGTTATGGAATGAGGCAATCTAGAGGAGTTGGACCAATGTACCTTGAGTCAGAATTTTAAGCTTGATGTCTTAATTTAAGGGTGTAGTCTCATCCTGGCCATCAACAAGTGGTCAGATTACTAATGTATGATGATGGTAGATCATAGAAAAACTGGGAGTTGTTGGTTTATGTTGCATTGATAGTTGATGTTTCTTGCCTTGACGGGGCTGTGGCAGTAACAAGCATAGTAATATAGAGTTGACTGGAAATTTTATTGGATGATTATCAAACAATCACACACGCGCGCGTGCACACACACACTCACTCGCTCACTCACACACGCGCACGCACACACACAAAAGAGAGAGGAGGGCTCCTAAGTTTTGTTGCTACAAGTAGCATTTCATGATGAAACATCTAAATTGGTCTAAATGAATTAAGGCCCAAATTCAATTCCTAGATCAAATATTCAAAAATGCGGATTTGCATCATTTCCAGAAATGTACAATTCACAAATATGAATCATGTTATGTTAATGGAATTGTGTTCTTTGATCAAACAAAATAACTTCCTCATGAATTTGTTTGTGTGTGGATGGAAAAAGCTTGAATATGATGAATGCGAACTAGGAAGCACTAACGAATGTTAAGTGAATATATTCAGTGAATTCAAATATGAATATCTCAGTGATATCAGTGGCCTTTTCCAATTCAGTCCAATTCCAACCTTACTTACCATGTGTAACTGCTAAGAAAAGAGAATGGTGCATGATGTGGGTAAATGGCAAGAGAGATCATGGAAATGGGAAAAGTTAGCAGAGTAGTGAACTAAAGCCTCTTGTGCATGGTATATTTGATGGTTGTCTGAAAGGGTCTTATTGCCAAATTCGTTGATGAACTTCTTTGGCTTTAGGGTTGACACCTGCCTGACTTTTTCGAGGCTGCTTGTCCTTTGTTTGCGGTTGGTAGTAATACCAGTAGAGCTACAGATAAAGTGCCTGCTATTACTTTCACCTTTACTTGTTAGTTATGAGGTTAAGCTTAATGCAAAAGGTCAACTTAAGAGTCATTCATGTCTCCTTATTACGGAATTTTAGTGTAAATGTGGTTGAAATTAAAAGGTACATTGCTTTCCAATTTCAAATTTCTAAAGAAAGAGTTGGACAAAGCCAAAACCAGGATCCAAAGAACCTATCTATTTCTATTTTATCCTATTCTTCAATGTCTTCCTTCATCAACAATTAGTTACTTAATTAGTTGTTAAGTATGTTTGTAGTTTCATATAGTTATAATACATTTATGCCTTGTTAAATTAGCTTCTTAAATATGCTTGAAATGTTTAACAGTAATAAGTACCTCCTTGGCTTAAAGATGATTATTTGAAAATTTATCTTTTTTCCCAGGCACGGAAATTGCACTATACAAGGTATTTTAAAAGATGGATGGAATGCACTAGCTCGATATTACTTAAACAACCTTATAGATGTGATCAAGCAGGTCTGTGAAATGATTTTATTTTCATTTGGGAGTGTTGCTTGCACTTTTTTCATTGTTAATATTGATTATGATTTAGAACAAAATTAGTTTTAGCATATTTTGCGACCTTACAATTATTTCTTAAAATGGAGGTTTTCATGCTGACAAGTTGTCATATAAAGATAAAACTGAGGATACTTATTTCATGAAACATATGATACTCTACTAGTGTTTATGACTAACATTAAAATTTGGAATTAAGAGTATAATATTGTAGGTTACTTCTCATCCCTCACCTTACACTCTTAAGCAGAACTGTAGTAGGTATTTCGTGAGATTGACTTGTGTATCAGGTAAAACTTTTTATTGAGTGTAACTCTAACTGCCTATGTTGAAAAGAAATAATCAGATTCCTGGGTATGCAAGATGATGTGAACAAAAGAGGTAATTCCAAGTTTATAGCATCTTCCTAGAAGTGCTCCTTGAAATATAATAGTCCCTAAATTTTTATGGTTTTCACCGTTGCTTAAATAAAGTCCATTCATTGTGACTTGTGAATCTTGTTCAAGTATTGGAATCTGATTGGTTAAGGTTCTTGTGTTTGTTAGTTTCCTCTTGTTATTATATTACTTGATTTATGGATTTCTAGAAGTTTATGAATCTTGTTTGTGAATGTTGACCAGAATCTGATTGGTTAAGATTCTTATGCTTGTTAGTTTCCTCTTATGTTCGTGAATCTTGTTCAAGTATTGGAATCTGATGTAATTCTGTGAATCTTGTTAGTTTCCTCTTATGTTCGTGAATCTTGTTCAAGTATTGGAATGTGATGTAATTCCTTGAAGTTTATTGCATCTTTAGAATTTTATGGTTTTCATCATTGCTTAAATAAAGTCCATTCATTGTGACTTGTGAACCTTGTTCAAGTATTGGAATCTGATTGGTTAAGGTTCTTGTGTTTGTTAGTTTCCTCTTGTTATTATATTACTTGATTTATTGATTTCTATATTCTCTTTTTTCTCATCTTCAGTTGAATGTGAAATTTTTGTAGTCGTCACAAATTTGTTACTGTTGCATTGGTTCTAAGGATGCTATTGATGGGCACTACATTTTATCTGTCAGTCGAGATATGACTTTGCCAGCCCAACCAGGAGGTTTAGAAGCATATGCTTTAAGTATACAGTACATTATATTATTAATTTATATATCTATGCCAACAAAGATGATACATCTTATAGTTTGCTTATTCAATACTGACATTGAGCTGTTTGACTCAGTTGAATTATTTACATTTCAATTTTTAGATAATGAATGTGATAACTTTTATGTTTATAAGGGATTGTGTTTGCTTTTGCAAATAGTGACTGTGGTTGACCAATGACGAGTTTTTCATGGTACAGAAGGCTATTAGTTTCAGGAGGTGTTTAATGTCTTTCAGCATTTACCATCATGGAAAGCATGGTTCCGAGACTTGTAAACACTGCTATATCCAAAAAATGAAAATTTTGGTTCAAGTTGTTCCAATAAAAAATATATATTCTACTTTTCTCAATTACTTCATCACACAGAGAAATATCTCTGCCGGTTTAAATTCTAAAAGGTTGCATTAATTTATCACAATCATTTTGCACCTTCCCATCATTAACGTCGTCTTCCTCTCTTCTGTAGTCAGCTGTTTATTCCTCATGTTTTCAACATTCATGGCAACAAAATTCTGTACCTTGTGAAGTTGAGGGCCTTCATGTGACCAGAAGGTTCTTGACATTTGGCTATTACTGGTTCCAGAATTAGATTGGAGAGGTTGTTCCTTTTAATCTGTTAGAAGTGAATGGTAGATTATAGTGTAAATAAGAGAGGAGAATAAGAGCAGGGTTTTTCTTTTTTAGATACAGATTTTTGTTTTCTCTTGCTTTGTGTTGAATGTTCTTAAATACTTTGGGGATCATAACTGTCTAAGGTTCCCGTGACAACACACACCCGCCATCCCCCATATAGGAAAGGGACCATAATGGAATGTGTTATGTTCTTTTTCCTAGTAGTTCTTTCCCTATCAGTTGGATACCTAAATTGAAGCAGTGGGATGGTTAATCACGTTGACATGTCTTGGCAGATAAACGCATCACATGCCATTGGAACCATAATCAATTCCAGAAGCATGTTACTTCTTTAGGTTTGATGAAAATGATAGTCTTCTTCACTAAAACTTGAGGGCATGGCTTGTTTTATCTACTGTATATAAAATTGGATTCAGCACTCATGTTGGGTGGCTTTATGTTTGCAACAATGTCACTGAGACAAGGTGCGTAACCTGCAACGGGCTAATTATCTGCTCCTAAGATAGAAGTTATGTTTCTATTAACCATTAACAACTTCCATTCATTGATTATTTATAACTTAGTTAAAGATGATGCCCCAGTTTCATATGATCATGTGACAAAATCTCATTGAGTTTAAAACCTAAAAAATTTAGAAGACATTGGTGATGGTGCACGTATAAAGACATCAAGATTATTGTGCCACTCAAGCGAACATTTCTTGCATAAATATCACTTTTCTGTGACTTTATTTCTTTACAATATAATTACAGTCCATATTTATCCATGAGTAATCATATTTTTCTTCCATCAGGAATTGCTGAGGGACACATGAACACCTTCTACTTGAAACACCTAACCAATCTTGTTCACGAGAGTGTGTCCTGCTTTAAGTAATAAAATTATGAGGTAAACATGTAGCTCCTGATGTTACATGCTGGATTTCTGTAAAAGAAGGTAATGTTGAATGTAAAATGGATATATATAGTAACTTATATAATTTCCAAATTATATTTTGCATCTTGAAAGGTTCTTTCACATTGGTTAAGTTGCTCAGTATCTACAAACCATGTAGAGCTTAATCTGTAAACATTGAATTAATATAACCTGACTTTAAGAATGTTGCATGGATAAAAAAAACTAGCAAGGGATGGACAAAGGTACAGCAAATATTAGTGCCTTGAGATGAAGCTTTTAGTATGCTGGTCACTACCAATATGCAGGTGGTCAGTTTGAAAACTAAAATAGTTGATTCTACAGCCCTTGGTCTTTATACCTTGAAAGGGGTCAATTGATGAAAAGATGAATCGACGAGCATTTATACTGTAGGCGTAACTTAGAGAAGAGAATGAAAGAGCTTTTTATCACCAGCACCTCTCTAATTTACTCTTGGAAAACATTTGGCTAGAGGACAGCCTTGCAAACAAAGGGTCAACCACACAACAATATCACTCTATCGGCGACTTAGAAAACTTGGAACATAGTCAGACTATTATTGTCTTGAATACTCCCATTTTGAGGAACTCCAATCGGTAGATGACCAAACCAATTGGTTGGAGACTCATCCGCCAAATGCACTTGCTCTTCATAAAATAGAATGATCAGATCTGCTGGCCTCTTGGTCGTCTAGACCAGTTGTTGGTTTGTCATCAAATCGACAAGTATGGGTTGATGTAAGACTGTTTCTGATACGAGTGTATCTTCTCTTCGGAACTTAGCGATCCTCATGCGAGCTTGAGAATAGATGATTCTTATGATAACTTGAGAATAGAGGTGTAAAACGACATAGTGGAACACAGGTTGAAGCGTGGAACGAGACGATGAATCGAAGAATCGAAGCATCCAGTTTTTAGCCCGTGAGTCGACTCATAATAGTAATGGGTCGACTCATCAGGTTGAGTCGACTCATGTCTGTCATAAGTCGACTCACGAAACCTAGCCGTTTGTCACTAGTCTCTGACGAGTCGACTCATCTCAGTCATGAGTCGACTCGTTGTTGGTTTTGTGTTTTGTCCAGTTTTGGACAAGTCGACTAATCTCAGTCGTGAGTCGACTCATCTCAGTCGTGAGCCGACTCATCGAAAGTTTCCTGGTTCGTTTGGGTTTCTGTTTGCATGAATTCCTGTTGGGTTCGAGCTTGGTTATTTACCACTTTGCCATCCACGTTATTACACCTATATAAGGGATTATTTAGGGTTTCTAATAAAGGGGATGTAATCAAAGAGAGATTAGGGTTTAGAGTGAATTGAGAGTTTGTTCTCGATTCTAGTGAGATTGTGAGAGGGATTGTAATCTTTTCGTACTCATAATCTAGAGAGGGTATTTTTCTTCGTCATTACTGAATTGTTCTTGTGTTTCTGTCATCTTCTTCTCAACCCACCTTTGATAATTTCACGATGAAAGGTGCTCGCACGACGACTCGTATCAAGTTGGTATCAGAGCGATCAGATCCGGTAGAGGGGACATCATGTGTATGGTCTTGACTCGATCGTAATATAAGAAGCTAGGCGAGATCCTTATTTCATTAGAAGGAGTCCAAAAATTAAGGAAGAAAAAGATGACCGAAGGAGATAGTTCAGCAAGGTTAGATGCATTGGAGAAGCAGATGGAGACAATGGGTTCGACCCTTGTGTAACTCGTCAATCTTGTCCAAGACAAAGGAAACAAGGAAGAATCTTCTTCGAAAGGAAAGAAGAAACTTGTGGAGTCCGATGGAGAAGGCGAGGATTCTGATTCAGATGAGGAGGTCCGTATTGTTAATTCTGTTTCACACCAAGGGGGTAAGGGTTCTTACCAGAATTTAAAGATAGACTTCAAAGTGGAGATTCCTGTTTATGACAGGAGTGTCAATGTCGAGAGGCTTGATGTTTGGATCGAGCGGATGGGGACCTATTTCACACTCTACGGATATTCATCCCAGGAGAAGCTCGTGTTCGCGATTTTGAAGCTTTCCGGGCATGCATTGACATGATGAAAATCCTATTACAAGCAGGAGAAGAAGGCGGTATCGTGGAATAAGTTCAAAGAACTACTTAGAAAGCAATTCTATCCGGTAGAGTTCCTCGAAGAGCATTGGTACAAGTGGTACGGTTTGCGCCAAAGAATCAATCAAACCGTTCAAGAATACACCACGGAGTTCCAGCAGCAGGCGATGGTCCTCAACATTGCGACAGAGGAATATTCTGTGTTTATGAAGTATATGACGGGATTGAGCGATTACATTCGGAAGGAGATGAAGTTATTCACGATGGAATCTATTGCAGAGGCGAGCGTGAAGGCTATTGCCATCGAAGGCAAGCAAAAGAAGAGCAACGAAGCAAAGGGAGATGCAAAGCAAGTTGGAGACGAGTCTAGTGATTCTCAATCTAAGGAGGAGAGGAAGAAGGGTGATCCAGGAAAAACAGGGCTGATTTGTGGTCATTGCGAGAAGACAGGGCACGTAGCTGATCAGTGCTGGGAGAAGTATCATTATCTCAAGCCACGAGGGTTAAAGAAAAAAGAGGAGAAAAAGACATACATAATAGCACAGGGTCCGAAGGAAATTCCTAGGATGACAGAGCCCAACAGTAGTCTCAATCTTATGGTAGGGAAACATGCCACGAAAGAGGACGAAGACCCTTGAGAGCAGCTCTTTGTGATGAAGTTGCAAGTAAAGACCAGTTTGGTTGATGTCATTGTTGATCCAGACAGCGAAAATAATTTGATATCCGAGGTCTTAGTTCAGAAGCTGGGTCTGAAGACAGTCAAGCATCCGAAACCCTATCCATTGGGGTGGATTCAGAAGGAGACGGGATTGAGTGTAGTTGATCATTGCACTTTCAGATTTGCGCTCCACGAGTCGTATATTGACGAGGTCACGTACGACGTCGTTTCATTGGATGTTTGTCAAGTTATACTGGGCAATCCGTACTTGTGAGATAGATACGCGATCTACGAAAGGTGGGCTCAGAAGTACACATTCACCAAGGATGGTAAAAAGTTCATATTTTGTTCGGCGTCTCTTCCGAGGGAGGCAAACTTGGCGACGGTGACGCGAGCGAAGAGGCTAGTGAATGCAAGCAAAAAGTTCGTCTCGCTGTGCATTAGACTCCATGACGAGCTATCGAAAAGGAGTTGCATGTTGGAGCGGAAGATGACTACGATGAGGCGAGGAACGAAGGAGTCGTTTCCAGTTGTACGTCAATATCAGGTTCTTAGCAAAGCCAGGTGGTACATAAAGGATGGAGGACCTCACGCGTTTCCTCAGCTTAAGTTCTAACTTGAACGAGATTTCAAGTTCCTAAAGGGGGAACCCATGATACGTGTGTATCTTCTTTTCAAAACTTAGCGATCCTCATGGGAGCTTGAGGATAGATGATTCTCATGGTAACTTAAGAATAGAGATGTAAAACAACATAATGGAACACAGGTTGAAGCGTGGAACGAGAAGGCGAATTGAAGAATCGAAGCGTCTAGTTTTCAACCCGTGAGTCGACTCATAACAGTTGTAAGTCGACTCATCAGGTTGAGTCGACTCATGTCTGTCATAAGTCGACTCACGAAACCCAGCCGCTTGTCACCAGTCTCTGACGAGTCGACTCATCTCAGTCATGAGTCGACTCATTGCTGGTTTTGTGTTTTGTCCAGTTTCGGACGAGTCGACTCATCTCAGTCATGAGTCGACTCATCGAATGTTTCCTGGTTCGTTTGGTTTTTTTTGCATGAATTCCTGTTGGGTTTGAGCTTGGTTATTTATCATTTTACCATCCACGTTGTTACACCTATATAAGGGATTGTTTAGGGTTTCTAATAAAGGGGATGTAATCAAAGAGAGATTCTAATCAAGATTGTTTAGGGTTTCGAAGGTTTCCTGGTTCGTTTGGGTTTCTGTTTGCACGAATTCCTGTTGGGTTTGGGCTTGGTTATTTACCACTTTGCCATCCATGTTGTTACACTATATAAGGGATTGTTTAAGGTTTCTAATAAAGGGGATGTAATCAAAGAGAGATTCTAATCAAGAGAGATTAGGGTTTAGAGAGAATTGAGAGTTTGTTCTCGATTCTAGTGAGATTGTGAGAGAGAGATTATAATCTTTTCATACTCATAATTTAGAGAGGGTTTTTTTCCTTTGCCATTACTGAATTATTTTTATGTTTCTGTCATCCTCTTCTCAACCCACCTTTGATAATTCCGCGATTAAAGGTACTCGCACGACGACTCGTATCAGTTTCTCTTCTTCTTTTGGGCACCTTAAATTAAGTCAAAGACCAATGACTTAAGGGCTATTTCGATGACCACTTTAGAGATCTTTTAGGGATTCACAATCATTCCTTATAGAAAGATCTAATCGTATATTTTAAAGATATTTTTTTTTGATATCTCATTGTATACTATCAAAAAGAGTTTTGCATAAGGATTCATAATGCAAATATAAGAGAGTAAAGGTAAGAGATGTATTTATCCAACAGGGTTTCTTCTCCATTTGGTCACTCAGAGCTAGAGGTGTAATTTTGATGTTCTTATGTTTTATACTCTTTCAAGTTCATTAGTGCTTCTTCTACTTGCCCGTGGGCATCGGTCACTAGTGCCAACCAAGTTCCATTGTCTATTATTTTCCTTGTTTTTGATATGTGCATTATCTACTACACTTGCCGTTGTCACTTGAGAATTCTCTATACTTCCACTGCTTACTCCACCTGCAACATACACATATCTAAGTTATTGTTGAGCAACTAGTGTTTGTGCTCTTGCATGCCTTGTTTACTAATTACAACGACATTATTTTTTTATGTTTCCCGCCTAGATATCTAGTATGTACCTTGTGGTACCTTCTTTCATAAAATTTGTTTACCTTGATTTGTTTTTTCTTACAATATTTAATGTGTTTTGTACCTTATACTACTTTTTTACATAAATTTTCTCTGTCTTGATTTATTTTTACATAAACATTCTTGGCTAGGGATTCGGTGTTGGAGTTATAATAAAGATAACTTAAAACTTGAGTTTGTTGGGGAAAAGAGGAAAAGTTTAGTCCCACATAGGAAATGAGATAGAAAGGAAGGGTCTTTATAAGCCTTCTCTTTCTCTCCTATGCCTAGAAGAAAATAAAGGGTTATGCTCCACACCACACACGCGCGCGCCGGCCGGGCCGGGCTCGGGGTCGGGTCGGGTGGCGCGCGCACACGACCTGCGGACACGAATGCCGCCCCGGATTAATGAGCCCTTAATCTGCTACATTTTTATTTTTGAATAATTAAAATATAATCTTTATTTTTGAACAATTAACATGTGATAAATATTTTGTAACGGTTAAGAGAATTAAATTTTGAAACGGTAATATTCATGAGATTTAAAACAGAATCAAAACGGAAAAGAGTTTTATGATAATTAAAATCGGTAATTAAAATATATTAATTACGAATTTATGAGTAACGGATGTTTTAAGCCTATAAAAGGACCTAAATCTGAAGAGTTTAATACAGTGAGAAAAACACAACGTATTCTCTCTTCTTCTCTGTTCATCCTCTACATTTTACTGTTGTTACAATTTTGCTGGTTCCCTGAAAGTCGAGAAGTATTCGCAAAGCCTTCTTGAAGCTCGTGCCGACGAGAAGGAGGTTGTCTGACCGATGGTCGTTGTATCTCCGGGAACTTTTGCCGCGTAGCCCTGTACGAGAGGGGGCAATTAGTTTCTTGGGACAGTGCTTGCACGCCTCGACCATCAGGCTATATTCTAAACTTAGTTTAATTTTATATCTATTTTGAATCATTATCTAATTCTGTTAAAACTGCATTTTGTGCTAATTACTGTCTAAACAGCTAATATTCCCAACATTCGGTACAACTTTATAGCATCTCAAAGTGGCAATTTTTATTTATTGAGTTTTGTTACATAAACATTCTTCACCCCCCCCCCCCCCTCCCCCTCCCTCCAAAAAAGCAAAAAAGAGGGAAAAAAGGAGGAAGAAGAAAAAAAACAAAGGTTATAGCTCATCTGAAACTTTGAAAACGGCTATTTAATGGCTTCCGAATAACCTTAGAGCTAGTTCCTGGGATATGTGCTATATGTGAACATCAGTTGCCACAATGTCTTGCGTCTATTTTACAGAAGAGAACAGATTAGATAAAATTTCGATTCGAAATGCAATTGTTTTTATAGACAGTCATGCATTATATAGTTTTGAACTTTAAGTGTAGGATGTAGACAAAAAGCACAGCCGTATGCATAAAAAAGTTACAAAATTCAGATTTGTTGTGTAAAGATAACACAGGCAGGTATCATCACTTATGTTTTTTTTCCTTCCTATACAGCATTAATTACTTAGTTCATAACAATGTGTTTCTCATAAAGTGAGTGTGTGTCTTGGTGTACATGCAAGATAATATTTATCTCGGCTTCTTGCGGTGGTCAACAGTTACATGCATGCTTTGATTTGTTTTTATAATTTATGAAAGAAACCCACGGATTCTGTGTTGTTAAAGGAAGTCACAACTTTATGATTACAAGGAAGTTGTATCATGCCAATAATTGTAATCAGATATATATTGTCTAACATGCTGTATTGCTCCTGCAGCTAGATACGATCCCCGCCGTCCACTGCTATCGATGGTGTGGTCAGGCCTCAGTTTGGAAGTAGCAGCATTTGTGAAAGTCAATGTGCGGAAGTTCCACAACTGACCCCGTCTTTTCAAATCACGCCATCGAAAAGAAAAAAAGAAAAGAAAAAAAAAAGTAAATGGCTCTAGTATTTGTAATCAATTGGATCATTAAGCAATTATACAATTATTGGTATACCCTTATCAGCTTAGTTAATTTTAGTAGAGCATTATTTTAGTCAAAAATTTCATACCATTCATTTTCATCAGAACCTTTTATTCTCAACTCAGGATTGTAGTTTTGAAACTAGTGAGATAACCTTTTTTAAACGTACTACTGTTATTGGTCTCAAATTCTGTTTGGAGTTTTTGGGAGTTCGTCGTACGCTGCATGCTCTCGTGTTAACATATTGGAAAATTCTTCTTCTCGCCTGTTGATGCAATGTTCGGACTGCGGTCAAACCACATCATTTCTTAGTTTTTCATTATGATTGATTGGTGTAGTTTTACCCTCCAGTTGGATGCTGTTTTCTTCCAACAGCGACGAGTGGAGGATTTAAATGTATGCCTACGTTAGAGACTCCATATGAACGATACTGTTATCACAAACACCAGCTGGGATTTTTTTTTTCTTTATGTGTTCCCCTTTGTTATTTGATACTCTCTAATATATATTCAGTGTGTACGTCTCATTGTTTCTTCGGTTTACGGAGTGTTTTTTTGCCCCCTCGCATCCTTGAAAATTTTGAAGCGTCGAATGATTTCCTCATCTTTATTTCTTGAGCTACATACGGTATGATTATTCTGCAATGCTTTCGACATCAAGCGATTAACTCGATGGGCTAGGAAAAGTTTGCCTCCTCTTTACGCCATCTGATGTGAGGAATCCCTTTACTTGTTCACAATGAATCTTATACGGGCATGATGAGGTACGGAAAGTGACTGAGTTATGAATCATTGATTGCTGCTTTGTTTATTGCATGCCTGCTTTGTTTTGATGACACCCTATTGAATTTAATTAGCAGCAGACAGCAGCGGAGCCTTTTTGGGCTCGCCCATTACCATCCGCTTTGTGCGCTAAAAGTGTACACGTCTGCACACGTGTTTGTGATTTACCTGGAAGGTTCCTCTTCGTGACAACAAAAACCAAAGCTGCACGATATTGCTATTTATTATGAGAATAGTCAAAGATTAATTAAGGTGAATGTCAAGAGCAGTGACGATGATGCTAAAATTGAAGTTGAAAAAATGAAGTGCAACTGGTAGGTACGGAGTAGGATATGTGTTGTGCACAAGTCTTTGGAGATGCTGTAGACGTGACGTAAGTTGCCAATTTGGGCCTGGGGCCTAGGTTTTGTGTGAACTGTCGCCCTCCGATTGGGAAACATGACGGACATCCGGTGACGGTAACAGTTTCTTCATTTTCTTTATTGCTGCTTTCTTATTATGTATATATAGACCAATTAAACTAATGAAAATTAATAGTCCTCTTGCTGAGTTTTTTTTTTTTAATTTTAAAAGCACTGTTTAGGAGGTTGACGTGCAATTTTCTCTTTTGCGTTCTTTTTGTGTGTGGAAAATTGTGCGGTTTAAGTAACAGCCTCGAGAAATCTCAAGCAAGATGATGCTGGTTCGATCTCATGCGGGCTTTGACGTTTCAATTAATACCTACTGTTGAATAAGAATCGTTGGTCGTACTAGATTTTTTGATTTTGGACTTCTTTCTTTTGCTTTGAATTTCTTTACCATAGGTTCAAAGGAAAAGAGGATCTCCCTCTTTCTCCTTCAAAATATTTCAAGAAGCTATTGATTTTTATTTATCTATTTATTATTTTTTTTTTCCAGTGGTTTTTCTCATAGCCTTTCTTGGTCATCTCTCCTGAGCATCACGTCATTCATGAGTTGAACTATATATAAGCCGGACAAGCGCTTATATATTAACATCATTATTTTTTTTAAAATATATAACATCGAGAAAGAGTCTTCAGTCATATTGATAAGCAAACAGGCAGCAGGCCTACACACAGATATTCATACAGACACGAGAGTGCGTATGACTACTTACCATGAATCAGCATAACTGCGTATTTGCAAGTGTCACGAGGAAAAGGAGATCATACTTTTGCGCATTGGTTTGTTTATTAGGATTATCCTAAATTTTAAGAGATTCAACAAAGATTCGATCGATTCATGAATAGGCTTAACGTTGTAAATGATGGACCTAGGTCATTAATATTCAAATACTGGACGTACGCTTAAGAGGAAATATTTGAGTTTTTGCTCAACGTGTATAAAGATTATAAAATCTTTTGGGCTTCACAAACTGATTCTATATATATGCAGCCACCAAGTTGTGGTCGGAGCTGGGGACCGTGCGAGTCCAGACAAGGCATGGGAGAAGATTTGAAATCGCGTAGGAGGCGGTTCTTCTTGTGGCTTCTTAGGCGTAGCCATCTCTTTAACCAACTGGGTAAAATTCATGAGATCGATTGACCCGGCCGGCGAAATGCCCCGTTTAATGGCGGTCCTATATGCTATTAGGGATTGCAAGTGCGCGCACAGCGGATCTGGGCGTCCCCCGTACGACCGGAGTATCTCACTGCTGCTTTTCTTCTCTTTGAACTTGTTTCAGTGAGCCGACAGTGATACGAGTGAAAGTGTGGAGGGTGGTGGTGAGTGTGGGCTTCAAACTCAGCGTTTGGGAAAGATGCACAAAGTATTTGGTGTTGGCACGATGAGCGCACACACTTCGGTCCACTTGGAGATCCGAGTAACCTAGTCGAAGTGATGTGGCAACGAGCTCGTACGTAGGATTTCTACGGATATCGATCCGCTGAGAACCGGAAAAAAACACGACCTATAAGCGTAATGGTTTCGGTTCAGCCAGCTTGGAACCTCCCTCCTCAGCCGGTGTCGGGAGCTTGTTTCAGGATGATCGATAAGGTGGCTTGGGTTAAGCTAGCTATTTGGCTTCACGGGCTGTTTGAGCATTATCGATCTGTGCTTGACTTGTAACTGTGGGCTAACTTTTTAGAGCTTGGCTTGGGAGCGGCGGTATCTATATATATATGGATCGTGCTGGAAATTTGACTCTTGAGGATGCGGTGGATGTTTATTCAAAATGTTACAGATGATAATCCTCGATCACCATAACATCATCGCAAAAGTGCGACGTACATAAGAGTACCGGTGATTGAATCAATCAAGCGGCAGAAGACCTTCTTGCAAAATTAGGGATCAACTGGGATCTTGGATGTGCATTTCTCGATGAAATGCAGTACGGGATCGATTTACTAGTTCCCTTGATCAAGACATTTTTGCACCAGAATTAATGGTCTCGGATAGTGTCATCTGGCAAAGATTTTCTATATGCAATTATGCACTGAAATAAATGAGAGAACGCAACACCCTGAAGAGCAACAACAGAAACAAAATTTGTTTCCCTTCCTTTCTTTATTTCAGCCTAGGGCGCCCTCTTTTATTCACTTTTTGATGTTGTTGCCTTCACTCTCATAAAAAAGTGTCTTCTGTGTTCGTTTTGCCAAACAACGACAACAGGCATACCTCTTTTATAAAAAAACATAATTATTGTTTAATTAATAAATTTTTTATGATACAATTTAATTAAAATTTTACTACTATTTGTATATTTCAATATATAAACATTAAATATAATAGAATTTTTTTCCAAACATTCAATATATATAATATTAAATTATTTAATATTTTTATTATTTAACATATTAAATATTAATTATATTTAATATAACCTATTTGCTATATTTCTCATGTAATATTTAAATAAATATTAAATATAAATCTAGATAAATATTAAGTATATGTTTAATATTTAATAAACTATTTATATATTTAAAATATGATACATAATAAATACATTTAATAAAAAATATATTAGACTATTAAATGTATAATACTAATTATTAAAGTGAATTAAACAATAACTAAAGTGAGAGAAGGTGTACTTAGGGGTAGTTGAGAGTGAATTAAATAATGGAGATGCGAGAGTCATGATTTTTCTCCACTATTAAGTTTCTTATTTCTTTCGTCCATCCCAACAATAGAACAAGATGAAAACTCATTTTCACCCTTGTTGATGTAAATGTACGTGAAAGGAGGGAAAAAAAACTATGTATAAGAAATCTATGGAACTTATTAGTGGAAATAGTATTTTTGCGTGGATATAGGTTTTCTACAATTACGGTTTACGAACCAAACACGCCGTAAGAAGATCTCTCCCATATCACATCAGAACCTAAACTATGTAGAACCTGCTTTTATCTTTTAAATACGCTGATTAGATTATTATTGCTCCAACCCTAAAAAAAAACCCAACTATTTATTTCCATCCATTTAAACATCAAGGATTCCCGAACCCATAAGTTCAATGCTACGAAGGGCCCAGTTTCGTCACACGGGATCTCACTTTTGGTTTTTTTTTTTTTTTTTTTGCCAATTAATTTGTAGCCCATTCGCTGTCTGGTCGCCCCATTTGAGATCACTTTGTGATTTCATAATTATTTGAGAGGAAGTGACATCACCAATCACCCGTACTCTACCTTCATATAAATCCAAAAAGGCGGATATACGTGGGAGCTTGACTTTTACACTAGCATGTCATCTGGGACCCATGTCGAAGTTTTGATAAGCAGTTCAAATATGCGGGTCGGATACGGTGGACCATGTAATTAATACGCGGCCCAGCGAATCTGAGGGTCTATAAGAGCATCTCCAACAGTTTTCCTATTTCTTATTTTTGGAGAATATAGTTAGATTTTTGGTCCAACAGATTTTCCATCTCATTCTTCAAAATAGGGATGTAGGAGAAAAAATGACGAAGTTTCCCCAAATCTGCAGCATTCTCCAAATTTTTTGAGGAAAAAAGGGATTCTTCAAAATAGGGAAGCTGTTGGAGTTGGTGTAAAAATAATTTGGAGAATATGACTTTTGCTTTCCCATTTTGGAGAAAATTTTAGAGAAGCTGTTGGAGATGCTCTAATAATCTATTAGAGCATCTCCAACAGCTTCTCTATTTCCCACTTTTGAAGAATATAGTTAGGTTTTTGGTCCAACAGATTCCCCATCTCATTCCCCAAAATAAGGATGGAGGAGAAAGAATGAGGAAGCTTTCCCAAATCTGCAGGATTCTCCAAATTTTTGGAGAAAAAAAAGAGATTCTTCAAAATGGGGAAGCTATTGGAGTTGGTGTAAAAAAAATTTGAAGAATATGACTTTTGCTTCCTCATTTTGGAGAAAATTTTAGAGAAAATTTTAGAGAAGATGTTGGAGATGCCCTTATGGCAGAAGTAGCTCTAGTCTCATGTTTTTTGCAACAAAATTCAAAATTTTAACATATTTATTTATTGCCAGTTTCCTAGAAACCACCTTTGTAATTATAAAGAAACCATTTTTGAATTTTAGTTTATACAAAACCATCTTTAAAGTGGGTTTATGTTATAATCAACCCCCTTTGAGTTTCAAAATTTTCACTAAAAATCCAAAAATACCCTTAAAAACTCACATTTAATGCATGTGACTCATTTTTTAAATGCTTAATTCTTGTGAAGATACTAGTTCTTTATCTTAAATATAAAATTTTAAGCTTATTTTTTGTTTCTAGTAAAAATTTAACTGGGAGGAGGTTGATTACAACACAAACCCACTTTAAAAGTCGTTTACGTACATAAATTAAAATTCAAAGGTGGTATATGTATAATTGCCCTATTTTAAAGGCGGCTTCCGAAAAAAAATACCCTTTATTTATTTATATATTGTTGAAACTTCAAAGGTTTATCATGAAAAAGAAACAATTTGAAATTAAAAAAATTGTTGTGCTCAAGTTGCAAGTGTTTTGACAACATGGTCTAATGAGTACTAAGTGTTTAGGTTTAGGGTTATCTGTTGAGCTGGTTTATTTGGAAAAGAAGGAAACAATGGAGTTTTTAGCCATTTGAGCACTAGTTCATCGCAAGTATATATCTAACACATTTAGGTGTTAAGAGGACTCTTAAGTTTGAGAAGGATGATTAGTTAAATACCTTTTGTATCTCATTGAAATTCTTGAATATATCGAATGTGAGAAAAATTAGTAATATCATCTTTTTATCATGTTATGAAACCACTATTATAAATTTCTAATTCCGTCATTGGTCTAACTTCAACTTCTTTTGTTCGTGACTTTCTTTTCATGTAATTTCGTGAGTTGGTTTGTTAAAGTCTTATATTTAGGGGTGCATTCGGTCCGGATACGGCTCGGATATGATGCTTATCATATCCATATCCGCTTACCCATCTCGGATACGGATACGGATTCGGATATACCTCGGTAAGAAAAATTTATAACCACATCCGCTAAAATCGGATACGGTTACAGATATACATGCGGATATATAAGCGGATATGCATGCAGATACAAAACAGATATGAAAAAACTAGATAGTATTGAGAAAAACATAGTTCATGTGATACGAAAGAGTTTGTTAATATATTCATTATAATTGAAAAGTTAAGATTAGACATCTTGATCATCAAAATTAACCACAAATCCATAATCTAAGAATCGAAACTATCATAAGAGTATGACTAATATGTATTCGGATATTTTGAATACGGATACAGATATTTCACTACAAAACCATATCCGTAACCATATCCTATCGGTTATAGATTTGAGTAACGTCCATATTCGTATCTTAACGGATACGGTTACGGATATTTTCTCGGATATGGATACGGTTTAACACCCCTATTTATACTCCAGTGAATGTGATGTGTGCTTGATACAAAAATATGAGGACATTTCTCCCCTACTTGCAAGAATTCTACGATGTAGAAAGTTGTGAATTTAGTTACATACAACATTGTGTGTGTGGGGGGTGGGGGTCCTTACGGATTTGTAGGGAGTTTTGTAGAGCTATTGTACTTTTTCCACATTTGCCCTTAAACTAATTTCCAAATTTTATTTAAAAATTGAGGGTACGTTTGGGTGTTTTGAAAATGAAGCTCAAATTAAGGCTCAAAAGTATATATATAAGTAATAGACAGATTAATGGGACACGGAGGAGAGGCACTCACCATTTCATTTATTAAAAAAAGGGTGTTTCGACAGACAGAAGTTAAAACTACCTGCAATTCAGACACCAAGGATCTGATCATGCTGTTGAAGAAAGCAATTTGGGCCTAATAAGACTCTGTTCTGCAGCATCTACCGAATCACAGCTCTCTTAGATAACGTGTACCATGTCAACACGTGTACATGAATCTTCTGATATAAATGAATTCTGACGGCAACTATTTTTCAACTATTAATTAAAAAAATTTGATAATCAAAGTCATTTACCTTTTTTTTTAATAACCCGAACTGGGGAATGGGGATCATGTTTAAGAATCCCATATCGAGTCCGTGACTATGATAAGATTCTCGCTCGTGTGGGCCCGCACGAGCGAGCCGGTTGAGTCTGAGTCACGTCACGTTGCGATCTTTAAACTCGGAGTAAATTAATCAGTTGCCTGCGTCACGAATCGAGTTTTTAATGTCCTGAAGCAAACCTCTCGAACGATTCAGCGTCTTATTTTTTTAGGGTAACTAAAAACAAATTAATGAAAGCTTGATCCAAATTAAGTGGGTTACTATATGGGGGGACCACGTTGAATTAGTTGAGAGGACCGCCAGAATCGCTAAAATCGAATCATTAGGGTTTGTGTATTAAGATGGATCACCAATGTGCATGATTTGTTTAAAAATGAATGTGAATCCCGTGGAGAAGTAAATGCCATAACATTATTACACAATATAATGCAGAGGCAGAATATAGGACAATGGCTAACACATTTATGACGCTTAAATGGTTGTGTGAATTGCTTGATGGAAAAGCAGTGTATCTACAGTAATCATCAACTCGCTACAGTCATCACCAACTGCAAAAGCACTAAATAGTACTGTAGCAACAGTGCGCACCTACCGTAAACTCACCTATATATAGCTCTCCCTAGCGTTAAGTTCTGATCATCCTAGTGTCTCCAATTAAGAGTGAAGAGAAAGAGAGGAGGTGGAGGGGGAGGAGAGAAAAATAGAGAGAGTTTCTCCTTGAGAAGAGAATTTTCCTCATAGTGGATTCTTCTATTATTGCTCGTGGTTTCTATCAGATTTTATTGCTAAGTAGAGGCCTTATCGCTGACGAGAGGAAGATCAATGTGTTTGGTGGGAAAATTAAAAGAAGAAAATGGAGAATCGAATTTGTATTATTCTCTCTAACAGACTTAGAAAAAGAATGAATTACAATTCTCTCAAGGCAATTTCTCTCTAGCAAACTTAGAAAAAGAAATTACAATTCCTCTCAATCGGTTTCTCGATTTACAAAAGAGAGAAGGGATCGACAGAGACCGTTCCCTTTGTTTAACCTGGATTATTCTTAGTGTTGATGGGAGTTCAGATCCTTATATCCCATTGACGATCCGAACGCTTCACCTCGTGGAATACGATATCTTTCTCTCGATTGACGTTGAGGAGAACTTGCATGGAAAGTGTGAAACTCTTAACGAGTTAAAGAACTCAGAGCGAGTTGAAAACTCTTTGAAAGAGTTAATTTGATTAATACATCCAAAGATGAAGAAAAGCTCCAAAGATCTCTGTTGCCGAGAAATGATCCCAAATCTCCAAGGGTGAATGTCAATCTCTCCAATATCCGAAAGTGCTCCAAGATCCCAAAAGACGCGGGGGGCCCCCCCCCGCCAAATTCGAAGATCTAAAAAAGATCTCTTTTAAGTTGATTTTCAGCTATTTATAAGGGATTGAGGGGTGTAACCGGCCCCTTAAATCACTTTATAATGGGGGCGTGATCCCCTCAAATCGTGCAAAAATGGTTCTGAAACCGTTCAGGTGTGTTTGAACGAGTCAAACGCTGATCTAGCATTCTGGCGTGGATTCTGCGTCTGAAGACTGGGACGCAGAGTCGATCTCTGCGGTGATGGCTAGAAACGCAGTAGTCACACCGCATTTTGAATCTGAAATGTAGAGGTGAACTCTGTGTTTTAAATTGAAGAGATTGTTAATTTGTAATCTCTTTTATCGAAGTGTTGCGAAGATGATTATTTTGTAATCTTCGCTTGAGCTCCTTGAAATGTGGGAGTCGTCAGATTATAACTTTCGATGTTGATTATGAAGACTATTGAATTAGAGCTTTCATCGGTTATCGTGAATGTCTTCAAATTATAACATTTTTCGATCTATGTGAAAATCTTCTAATTATAGCCTTTGTTTGTTGACGTGAAAGTCGTCTGATTGTAACTCTCGTTGCCAAGTTATTGATATGAAAGTCGTCAAGTTGTAACTTCTATTGCTAGTATTCGATGGGGATCAGCTATCTGTAATAATTTTTTAGACAACATACACAACGGAACACGGCTCTAGTAGGAGTCATACACATGGTAGATCAAAATTAAGAAGTAAGAAGAATATCAAATGCTACAAATGTGACAGAAAGGGAGCACGTGAAATCGAAGTGTTGGCACATTAAGAAGAGTGGTGATAAAAAGTCTTTAGAGCCATCAACATCTCAAGGATGCGTTGTTAGCACATTAGATGATGGCGAAATTTTATACTGTGGAACAACCACTATTGATGAAGGCAGAAAGATATTTGCTGATGTCTGGCTTTTAGATTCAGCAGCTTCTTGGCACATGACTTTCTGGAGAGAATGGTTTCACAAATATAAATCTATCTCAGGATGATCTGTATTTATGGGCAATGATCATGCATTGAAGATTTCTGATATTGGCGCTATCAAAATCAAAATGTTTGATGATACAATACGCACCATTAAAGATGTGCGACATGGGAAGGGCTTGAAGAAGAATCTATTGTCTTTAAGACAATTAGATGAGCTCGGGTGTAACACCCATATAGAAAACGAGATCATAAAGATTGTTAGAGCGGCACTTATTATGATAAAAGGAGAAAAGATAGCTGTAAATCTCAAGGGAAAAACCCTATAGAAAACTGATTCATGTGTGGTATTAAATAAGCATAGAGAAGAACAAATCATGATGTAGCATCGCAAACTAGGCCACATGTCAGAAAGAGGCTTGAAGATTCTCTCCGATCAGAAGCTGCTTCATGGACTTAAGTCGGTAGCTCTTCCATTCTGTGAGCATTGTGTTACAATTAAGCAACATCAGTTGAAGTTCAACATATCGAGTTCTAGAAGCAAGACTATTTTGAAACTAGTTCATTCTGATATATGGCAAGCATCAATTACATCCATGGGAGGAGCAAAGTACTTTGTGTCATTTATTGATGACTACTCCTGGAGATATTGGGTGTATACTATCAAGAAGAAGGTGGATGCATTCTCAATCTTTTAAGCCTACAGAACACCGATCGAGCTTGAATCTGAAAAGAAGATTAAATGCTTGAGGTCATATAATGGAGGAGAATACACATACGGTGAATTTTTTGCATTATGCAAGCAAGAAGGCATCAAAAGACAATTTAGCACTGCTTATACTCCTCAACAAAATAGAGTGGCGAAGCAGATGAACAGAACTCTGCTAGAAAGAATAAGAGCAATGTTAGCAACTATAAATCTAGATAAAATCTTTTGGACGGAAGCAGTAAAAACCGCATGTTATGTGGTAAATCGATCTCCATCAACTGCAATACAGTTAATGACGTCGATGGAGATGAGGACCGACAAGCTAGCCGATTATTCCAACCTCTATATATTTAGAAGTCTAGTGTACGTAATGTACAATACCCAATAAATTACAAAGGTAGAGTTAAAATATAGAAAATGCATATTCTTGGGGTATGTTGACGAAGTAAAGGTGTATCGCTTGTGGGATCCCACTACCCGCATGGTTATCGTCTGCAGAGACGTTATCATTGTAGAGAACCAATTGCAAAGTGAAGAAATAAAATCAGTTCAAGGAAAGACTCAGAGACTGTACTTGTTTAGGTAGAAAATAATCCAAATTTTTCTAAAGCAATACCGTAGCATGATGTACAAGAATCAGTCGAGTCTGAGGCTCCAGAAGTTCGAAGATCAAGTCGTGAGAGAAGACCACCGACTTGGCACTCGGAGTATATTACGAAGAGTAATGTTGCATACTGTCTTCTAACAGAGGATGGAGAGCCATCAACTTTTCATGAAGCTATAAATAGCACGGATGCATCTTTGTGGATGACAATAACGCATGAAGAAATTATGGTTCTCCATAAGAATAAGATCGACTTAGGTACTTGTGTCACTACCACAATGAAGAAAGATCATTGGAAATAAATTGGTCTATAAGATCAAGCGAAATAACGATGATCAAGTAGAGCGATATTATGCTAGATTGATGATAAAATGATATGCTAAAAAAGAAGGTATTGACTTTAATAAAATATTTTTTACTGTAGTTTGACTTACAACAGTCCAAATAGTCATGGCTATGAGTGCTATATTTGACTTACATCAAGAGCAGTTAGATATGAAAACAACATTTCTTCATGGAGATCTTGAAGAAGAAATTTACATACTCCAACCAGAAGGTTTTGAAGAAAAAGAAAAAGAGAACTTAGTCTGCAAATTAAACAAATCTCTGTACGGTCTAAAGCAGGCACCGAGGTGTTGGTACGAGTGATTTGATTCATTTATCATGAGCCTTGGATATAACAGACTTAATTCAAATCCTTGTACATATTTCAAGAGATTTAGTGAAAATAATTTTGTTATCTTATTGTTGTATGTTGATGACATGTTGGTTACAGACCCTAACAAAGATCAGATCAAATAATTAAATGTATAGTTAGCTAGAAAATTTGAAATGAAAGATTTAGGATCTACAAACAAGATTCTAATAATGCAAATTTACCGAGATAAAATTAACATGAAGATTTGGCTTTCTTAGAAGAATTATTTGAAGAAAATCTTGCAGAACTTTAATATGCAAGATTATAAGTCAATTTCTATGCACTTCTTATTAATTTCAAGTTATCCTCCACTATGAGTCCAAGCAGTGAAGAAGAGATGATGGAAATTTCTCGACTACCGTATGCATCAGCAATGTGAAGTTTAATGTTCACTATGATTTTTATAAGACTAGATATTGCACAAAGAGTGGGAGTGTTTAGTCGATACATGACGAATCTTGGTAAAGAGCATTGGAATGCTGTAAAAAGGATCCTAAGATGCATTAAGGAAACCTCAATGTTGCATTATGTTATGGGGGGTCAGATTTTATTGTCAATGGATATGTTAATTCCGATTATGCAGGTGATTGTGAAATAGTAAATCCACCACAGGCTATATGTTTACACTTGCTGGCGGAGCTGTAACCTGGGTTTCAAAACTACAATCAGTTGTGGCTACTTTAACAATAGAAGCAGAATATGTAACAGTTACACAAGCTATTAAAGAGGCGATATGATTGAAGATGGTGCTGGAGAAACTCGGACATGAATAAAAGAAGATTTTTTTTATTTTGTGACAGTCAGAGTGCTTTATATTTGACAAGAAATCTAGTCTTTCATTCAAAGACAAAACAAATTCGAGTTCAATACCACTTTGTTCGTGAGAAAGTAGAAGAAGGAACAGTGGATATGCAGAAAATTCACACAAAAAACAACCTAGCAGATTACAAAAGCAGTCAATACCGATAAATTTATTTGGTGTTGATCCTCTTGTGGTCAGTCAGAGATGTGAGCAACATGAAGATGGTAAGATAGAAAGAATGGTGCAAAGATATGATTGATACTCAATCAAATCTTCAAGTGAGAGATTGATGGAAAGTTACTGTATCTACAATAATCACCTACCCACTACAGTAATCACCAACCGCAGACCTATTAAATGTTACTGTAGTAACAGTATGCACCTACCACAAACTCACCTATATATAGCTCTCCCTAGCGATAAGTTCTGACCATCCCAGTGTCTCCAATTAAGAGTGAAAAGAAAGAGAGAGGGGGAGAGAAAGAGAGAAAAATAGAGAGAGTTTCTCATTGAGAAGAGAGATTGTAACTCCTAAATTTTCGTCACAGTGGATTCTTCTATCATTGCCCGTGGTTTTTACTCCAAATTTATTTAGGGGGTATTCCATATAAATCTGTGTGTTTATTTCATTACTTCTGCTCTACTATTTGCTGAGACCTTACTCTGTTGGGACCCGGGTTTGTCCCAGTATTTTTGGTACATATATATACATGAATTTTAGTGTTATTAAGGAAGAATTTAAAGTGGAGGCACTCACTAAGATTTATATTTACTATTAGGTTCAATTTCAAATTAGCATCCGTTAGTTATAGAAATAAGTAGTTACCAGAAATAAATTTTAATTCTAAGAAAAATAATATTATTTAATCTAATCTAATCTAATACTATTATAAAAGTGAGTTGCTATGTTAAAATATTTCTCCCTAATATGCCTTCCAACACAACAATCCATGCATACATGAGAACACAAATACTTAATTTTTCATAACATCGCCATTGACTACACATCCATCCATCCATTGATACATACATGATGACACATTCACACTCAATTTTTCATAACCACCATATTTATGACCATCAAC
>BQKN01066808.1:25455-43022 GCA_022839385.1 Asparagus kiusianus
CGGAGTTCGGACCTTCCGTCCTACGTCTCCGCTCCCCACTCCCGGAGAGAAATCCACTACATAACTGAGTTTTCAACGCTCACCCGAATAACGTTTATACCTCACACTAGGTTTTCTAGCTCACCGAAAACTTTACAATCCACACTCTTACAATCACACTCTACACCCTCTAAGTGTTGGTCTCTAGCATGTGTCTCCCTCAAGTGTTCGGATTTACAACCTCTCCCTAGGCTTTATTATCGACGCCACTCCTCTTGGGACGATCTCGTCTCTCACCACACACTCCTCTCGGTGTACAAGTGTATTACAAAGTGTATCCTCACAATGAAAGCTCTATATAATAATTTGTTCTCTAATATGGATGAGAACATATTGAAAGCTCACTCTCAATGTCACAAACCCACAACCCCAAATTATACTATGTATGAAATATAATAAGCTCAATGGTTGTGTGTGAACAAAAAGAAAATCAAATATAAATTCATTGTTTTTGACAATTGACTTAATGAAGATGACAAACAACAAATAATTAATGCAAAGCTAGTATTGAGTTTAGAAATTCTTCTCTAAAAAACAGGATGGAGAGGTGGAGATTGAAGCTCAACCAATGAAGATGATCTCCTCCACTTTTGAAAACTTCTTCACAAACCAAACAAATACTAAAACAAACTAAAACAAATCTTAAACTATTGTAAACTTATTTTTATGCACTTCTTGATTACTTCATAATGTTAGAGGGCAAGGGGTATATATAGGATCATAAGACAAAGCCTAAAAATCAAGAAAACCTAGCAAAAAGATAAAAAACATAAAGCTGGAAAAACTAGTCATTAGAGACCGTCAGTCGACTGATGAACAGTATCAGTCGACTGATGAGCTGACTATTACAGGCAACTAGCAGCTCATCGATCGACTGAAGAACTCACCAGTCGGCAGATAGTTCATCGGTCGTAAAAACAAAAACTTTTGACAATTCCAGGCGAGTTCATCAGTAGACTGAACCCTTGCATCAGTTGACTGATAACACATTATCAGCCTATTTTAAATAGTAAATCTGATTTTTAAACTCCTTTTAAAAATAGCAAACAAATTATAAAAATATAAAACTTTGAGGAATACTTATAAACATGATAATACACATGTTACAAAAAGTATTTTTAGAATTGCACTTCCCAAATGAGAAATCTTTTTATTTTGCAAAATAGTCTAAAAATATGAAAAGTAAACATACATGTTTTTTGACAATTAACTTAAACACAATTTTGAAACTTTGAAAATTATTTTATAGACTTAATGAAATGATATAAATTATTGTTATGAAGTCTATAATCTAAAAACTCAAATGTTATGCAAAAATAAAAATTGCACAATATATACATTTGACAAAATGATAAATATGAAACATAAAATATGTATATGAATGTATATTTGTTTCATATCTATATCACTAAACCAAAACCATTTATCCACAAGAAAACAAATATCTATGTATATAAATATTTATTTTTCTTGTAAAAACTTTGTTTGTGGATAAAACAAGAAAACAGATAAACTAATAAATTGTGTGTGTATGTGTATCATATTGAGTTTAAAGTACCAACACACATAGTATAAACCCTAAACTAATTTACCAAGTAATAATCTTCATGATGCTCGATCTTGGTAATATGGATGAAGCTTGATCTTGTATATGACTTGAATTTTATTGCTCCACTCTAATATTTTGCCAACCTCCATTAGATATGATCGTGAAAACTCGATTCCATCCAACCTCCAACTCATTTTTTTCCTAGAATAAATACAAAATAAAAATACTAGATAAATAATATTAGTTATAAATTATTTGTTAAAACATCATCAAATTAAAAAGGCTAACAATCTCCTCCTTTTTATGATGACAAACAATTTACACAAAGTGTATATAAAATATACAAATAAAGCATAATACTTATAAATATACTCACAAATCCACTTGTTTCTCCCCCTTTGGCAACATCAAAAAACGGAAAAACAAAATAATGAAGAGAGCGAAGGCTCCCCCTACCTATAAGCATGGTGAGTATAAAAAATAGGAAAAACTTCCCCTATCAAAATGCCTTATGGAATATATGCAATGAGGACTAAGGCAAACATATGTGAGCAAGCATAGATATAGAAACAATGCTAAGTATCACTCACATACAATAAGATAATGAGAATACATACGGATGTATCATTATGGAAGAGTGTGTCTCAAAACACAAATATAAAAACCATGTATAAAATAATTTATGAAATCAAAAGAAGAAGAACATGAGAATCATACAAAAAGTTTTCAAATAAAAACAAATCACTCAAATGAAATCATAAATCAAATTGAATTCTAACCAATATTAATTTTAACAAGAAATCAAGAGAGGTAACCACATCAACCCATATAAACATTTTAGCACCCGGTAAGCATGATTTGGGAAATAAGCACTCAATAAACCCGAGGGTTGCTCAAACACAAACCTCTCATGACAATCAAAACCAAAAAACATGAAAACAAAAGAATTGATAAAAAAATTGTTTTCACATTCAAAAAATTTTCAAAACCAAGAAAATAAAAAATGATAATATTAAAAATCTTAGTTTAAAAGGATTTTAGCACCCAAGCATTCTTGGTACCGAATTATTTAGGGACATGACCCCTATCATTAAAGCTCAAAGCCCTAGGGTAATGATCCCGTTTGGGCGCATGTGAGATCGGTCATAGTAATAATTATTCAAATTACCCATCCGATTGCATTAAGTGCAATGAAAAGGGTGCACTTGCTTATGTTTACCATTTATTTGTGCATGTGGAACATTTGCAAACAAAAATGGTTTCCTAAAATCTTTTTGCAAATGTGAAACTCTTTTTAAATCAAAATAATATTTGGCTAAATGACCAATTCTTCCACAATATTCACACTTAAACACATAAGCATGCTTATGATGAACAAAAGGTGTATGTTTATGTGAGTGTGATGAGAAAACTTGATGAGATGCACATGGAGCAATAACATTAGCATTCTTTGGTTTATGTGTATCATAGCAAAATTTAGCTAAATGGCATTTACGACCGTAATTAGAGCACTTATAAACTTGCTATATATATGTGCATAATGAGTGGATGATTTTGACTTATTAGACCTAGCACACATATTCACAAGCTTTTTATTATTCTCAATGCATGTAGTAAGGGTTGAATCTAAGGACGAAATGTAAATTTTAACATGATTTAACTCATTGTTTGGCACATATGCATTGGAAATAGAAGTAGAAAGAGCATGATCATTCTTAAATGAATTAAATTCATTTCTAATAGTTTCTACCTCTAGCATGGCATCAACCTTAGCATGAGATAGGCTAGCAATTGATGAGGTTAATTTTTCATTTTCTAAATTTAACAAGAAATTGTTTTCTTTAAGCATATTATTTTCTTTTGCAATGACATTAAATTTGGACATTAGCTCCTCATGATCGGATTTTAATGCGACATGCTTGCTTTTTAAATTAATAAAATTATTATGCAACTTAGTGTAGGTATGTATTAATCTATCATATACATAAGCGAGTTCATTAATGGATAATTCACTATCGGATTCCGAATCGCTTATCATACTAGGGCTATCGCCTAGTGGCCGTGTGCAAGATGATGATGCTCCAACCTTACTTGAAGTCGATTCCGCCAAAACGCGTCGAATCTCCTCCAAGTTCCCTTGATGTGCTTCTATAAATTTTCATAATTTGTAAGCACTATCAAATGAATAAAGTTTGTTAGAAAAAGATGAATCAAAAGCATTACGCAAAAATTCTAATGAGAGCTTATTCATTGTAAACATCTTATGATTATTTTTACTCCACTTGGATTTCTCCGAAGTGAGTATAACATAAGAACAATCTATAATTTCTCATAAATCAAAGTGTCTAGATTGAATAAAAAGTTTAAATCTAACACACCATTGAGCATAGGGAAAATTATCTAATGTAGGAGCAATATTAATGGCATAATCAAGCCTAGGTACACCGTGCAAGTCTATGATATGTGCAAGCAAGAAACAAATAAAATAAAAACTAGATTAGCACAAAAATAAGAACAAGGGATCTTTAACTCAAGGTGATTAAACCTTAAATCAAAGAGCACTAAGCTCTGATACCAATTGTTAGTACCCTAATGCCACTAGGAAAGAACCCTAGAGGGGGTGAATAGGGTTTATGTTAATCTAATCCGATTTAATACCAATAAAAACTAATTAATAAATATCCTAGCAAATTAGATATGTAACAAAATATATATGCGAGGATATACAAACAAGGGTAAGTAAACTATAAACAAATACAAATAATATAATGGATAAATTAGACAATGAGAGAATGACGATAGAGATAAACAAAATATAAGTGCACAATCCAAACTCAAGCACACAAGAAATGATCACGAAGTTCGGATCTTTCGTCCTACGTCTCCGTTCCCCACTCCTGGGGAGAAATCCACTACACAATCGGGTTTTCAACGCTCACCCGAATAACATTTACACCTCACACTCAGTTTTCTAGCTTACCGAAAACTTTATAATCCACACTCTTGCAATCCTACTCTACACCCTCTAAGTGTTGGTCTCTAGCCCGTGTCTCCCTCAAGTGCTCGGATTTACAACCTCTCTAAGCTTTACTATCGATGCTACTCCTCTTGGGACGACCCCGTCTCTCACCACACACTCCTCTCAGTGTACAAATGTATTACAAAGTATATCCTCACAATGAAAGTTCTATATAATAATTTGTTCTCTGATATGGATGAGAACACAATGAAAGCTCACTCTTAATGTCACAAACCCACAACCCTAAATTATACAATGTATGAAATATAATAAGCTCAATGGTTGTGTGTAAACAAAGAGAAAATCAAATATAAACTTAATGTAAACACTAGTTTAATGAAGATGACAAACAACAAATAATTAATGCAAAGCTAGTATTGAGTTTGGAAATGCTTATTTGAAAAACAAGATGGAGAGATGAAGATTGAAGCTCAACCAATGAAGATGATCTCCTCCGCTTGTGAAAACTTCTTCACAAACTAAACAAACACTAAAACAAACTAAAACAAATCTTAAACTCTTGTAAACTTGTTTTCAAACACTTCTTGATTACTTCAGAATGTTAGAGGGAAAGAGGTATATATAGGATCATAAGACAAAGCCCAAAAACCAAGAAAACCGAGCAAAAAGACAAAAAGACAAAAAGACAAAAAGCTAAAAAAAGTAACCGTTAGAGGCCATCAGTCGACTGATGAACAATATCAGTCAACTGATGAGTTGATCGTTACAGACAACTAGCAGCTCATCGGTCGACTGTAGATCTCATCAGTCGACTGATAATCTCACCAGTCGACTGATATTTCATCAGTCGTAAAAACAAAAACTTTTAACAATTCCAGGCGAGTTCATCAGTCGACTGAACCCTTGCATCAGTCGACTGATAACACATTATCAGCCTGTTTTAAACAGTAAATCTGATTTTTAAACTCCTTTTAAAAATAGCAAATAAATTCTAAAAAATATAAAACTTTGGGGAATGCTTATAAACATGATAATACACATGTTACAAAAATAGTCTAAAAACATGAAAACTAAACATACATGTTTTTGACAATTGACTTAAACACAATTTTGAAACTTTGAAAATAATTTTATAGACTTAATGAAATAATATAAATTATTGTTATGAAGTCTATAAACTAAAAACTCAATGTTATGCAAAAATAAAGTTTTGCACAATATATGCATTTGACAAAATGATAAATATGAAACATAAAATATGTATATGAATGTATATCTATATCACTAAACCAAAACCATTTATCCATAAGAAAACAAATATGTATGTATACAAATATTTATTTTACTTGTGAAAACTTTGTTTGTGGATAAAACAAGAAAACAGATAAACTAATAAATTGTGTGTGTATATTATATTGAGATTAAAGTACCAACACACATAATATAAACCCTAAACTTATTTACCAAGCAATAATCTTCATGACGCTCGATCTTGGTAACATGGATGAAGCTTTATCTTGTATATGACTTGAATTGCATTGCTTCACTCTGATATTCCGTCAACCTCCATTTGATATGATTATAAAAGCTCGATTCTATCCAACCTCCAATTCATTGTTTGCCTAGAATAAATACAAAAATATAAACACTAGACAAATAATATTAGTTATAAATTATTTGTTAAAACATCATCAAAACAAAAAGGCCAACATATTTATCTTACTTTTTTGTCACCTAAATATTATTATATAGTTTTTACTCAACTTACTCTAACTGAACCTTCCTCCACATCCAATAAAGTACTTAAGTCCAATTAAAATATTCAATAGTAAATACATTTGATGTATAGAAATAAAGCCAAGCTCTACACTACCCATCAAATTGTAACGTACATGTGCATTAATTTAATTGGCACTTTTGAGACTATTATAAACCTCTGGAAATTCTTGTGAAACCTATTAAAACTTAATTTCAAGCTTGGATGCATAGGTCATACAAGAGAGTTGTTTATATTGAAGATTTTGAAGAGGAGGAGGATTATCAATTTGCTTACAAATCTATGATAAGTCTTAGTTTTCATATCAAGAAATTGGAAATATTTTTATATCCTACTAACTTCCTTGAGTCTGAATGAACTGATCACGATATTTTGTTAATTGGTAAGAAATTCCAAGTTTCTTTGATAATAATCCCTTATATCTATATCCTACCGCAAGAGAGAAGTTTTTGTGACACCATTTGTTTTAATATATATGCGTGAGTTCTTTGAAGGGGTGAATGTCGTCGGAGGTGCCCAAACCCGTGGAGGCTGAGATTCTAGGGAGAGGAGGGAATAGTAGTAAGAGGATGGAAAACATTATGAATTTTGAGTTCTTTTGAGAGTGTTACTGTTTGGACGTTTTGTGGTGTTAATGTGCATTTGTTGTAGTGAGATAATTCTGCTCTGATTGACTCTGTGTATGTATACTCTTCAATGGGTAACAAGCAGTTCCTCTAATTAGTTTCATGTGGACTAGAATACATAATGTTATTTTACATAGTGTTGTTATAATTGATTATGTATTATATACTTTTCATATTATAATTGTTTAGAGGCTTTTGTGAACATAATTGTTGGAAGTTAGGTGGGTATATTAAAAAAAATTAGGGGCAAACCACTAAAAGGGAGAAAAAAATTAGCAAACGTTTTGATCTTTGTGAATCGCTCAAAAGTGAAGGGGCCAACTGACTGATATTTTTAAAATTCTGAATATTTATCTTAAAATGAGCAAAAAGATATGGTATTTTGTGAAATTACTCTAATTTTGACTCTAAGCCTTATTCCATAGATTTTATTCTAGGTAAGGATTCTTTGAATTGCAGGCCTATAAAACTCATCATCTATCTAAAAAGGGCAAGATTTTAGAATTTAAGTTAAAAATTAGCATACAAACTACAAGTTATTTTATTGAATTTCTTAGAATTAATGATTTTAATCCTAGGTAGTTGCCAACGCTAATAAATATTTAGCAATTAATAAAAGCACTGACATTAAAACTTACGGAGGTTACAAGAACCGTCAACACAAGGAGATAATTGAAACTCATTATATAGGTAGAATAGACAACATCATATCTCATGCATTCTTAAATTTTTTTAAGATTGATGTGTCTGAAATTATTCGGTAATTTTGGTTCATAACACTAATGACGCATACAAAAATCAATCTATTAATCACTTGACTAGAAGATTTGTGTGCTAATTCAACTTAACATTTAGTTGAAAATAACATGTTTGAAAGACTCTCTCATGCATAAAATGATTGACAAATTAATTTTTTAATCATATTAAATGCATGTGTAAAAAATTTTCAAAGGGAAACTTCTTAAGCATAGATATCATACTCTCTTTAAAAGCACGAGTTCGAGAAAATCTTTCAGTAGACAAAAATACCATTAGAATTTAAATATTAATCCATTAAGTAAGAGTAAGTTGATAAATTGATGAATTCTTTTTGGATATACATAGTATGAACATAATGATACAGTTTAAATTAAAATGTAAATATAAATGAAATTATTAAATACCAAATTCACAAATGGCTACAAGATGAAGGGCGTATATGCAAAAACCAAACAAATTAATAAGACAAATAATGTCTGCCCTAAGCGTAGACCTACAAATGTACATAATGTGAATGAGATATTTACAAAATCTACCAAACTAATTAAAGAGACAAAAGTCATTCTCAAAATTCTAAAAAAATTAAGGAAAATAAAATTCATACTCCCTTTAAAAGTATGAGTTCGAGAAAAGCTTTCCATAGTCAAAATTACCTTGTACTATTTTAAATATTTAATTTAAATTATAATCTATCTAATCATAGTTATATTCTATTCTAATACGCCATGAACTATCTATAGCTCAATAATTTAAATAAGATTAATAAAATATATGAAACAACTATGTGGTATCAATTTATTACATAAAGTATTACAAAAAAGTGAAAAGTTTTAAAAATTAGACAAAATACTCTCAAAAGTTTAAAATTACACAAAATAAAAAGCTTAAACTTGAAAACTTGGCAAAAAAAGATTAATTGTTTGATATTTTTCATTAAGATATATAAATGTAACTTATAATTTAAGGTTTACTATCCTTTTTCAGAATCTAAAAATAGTCAAGTTGATGTTGGTAAAAAAAAGCAATAATAATATATTAATAATATCTAGTCAAAGAATAAAATTTTTAAAAATATATGATAAATTAAAAATTATTTTTATTATATAAATTAAAATAACTGCATATAATTTTAGCAATATGTTAGAACAGTAAAAATACAAAGTGTCATTAATTGATAGAAGACTAAATTACAAAAAACTAATAAAAGACTATAATATAATAGCTTAACATTAGTTGATTATAATTTATAAATATTGATCTCTAATGGTAATAATATTTATAGGGTAAAAAGTTACAAAGATTTATGTATGGAGAACTATTAAAAAATTTAGTGATATCCTTCAAAATAATCAAGCAGTTGTCATTTCAAATGGAATTTGAAAGAACCACTTCAATGAACACTGGAATAAGTTATATTTATCAAACAAGCACCGACTGAATCCCCATGAAGAATATATTGAACAACTTTGTTCCAATCAAAGAAATATTCTTTATGAAAGATAAAAAAATTACTATGTCATGACTCTACGTAAGCAAAAAAATATAAAGTCAGCCTTTTCTTTTTCTTATATAGTATCACGACCCTATGTGTGACTTTATTTAGGGGTATGACCATTAATGAAGGATCTATTCTTAAAGACACATTCAAAGATAATAATGTGATAGTACTATTAGATTTCAATATCTCTAAATATGGAGGTAATATATATCATTACTAAAATTCTTATTAAAGGTCACTAAATATAAAATTCACCTTATATCTATCTCAAATTTATAGAGGAGATATGCATGTCATCGTAAATTGCGTCAATAGTATATATCAACCCAAAGATACAACTTACTAAAGAAACACGAGAATAGTAAGTAAACCAAGCAAACATCCATATAACACCATAAAAAATATTATATTTTAAAGCTAATATGCAACACTCTTTTAGAGTAAGTTACCAAGACAAAAGCATCTCCATTAAATATAACAGAAATTTAAATTACTAATATATATAATCATTATAACATTCGAAAGAAGTATGATCTTAGAAAACCTACTCTAAAATTCATACAATTAAACCTTAGAATAATTTACCAATATACAGACACAATAGCGCACCTTTAAGACAACGATAACTACCATTTATAATAGAGTTGAGTAGTGGTTCTATGTTTACAAAGGCTACAACAAGAAAGTGGATAGGGATGTTAATAATAAGTGTCCAAATGATAAATGTTGTAGAATCGTCGATGATGTAGTATCAAAGTTAAGTGATATCCCTTCTTCATGAAATAAATATATCAAAATTAAATATTAATATTATAATATAAAGTAAATTGACAATGAATGTAATGTATTTAGTTTAGATCCTTATAGAAAATAACACAGACAAAGCAAATGTAATATTATGACACAACAGAAATTCTTATTGGATACATAACAAAAGAATTTATTACAGAGAAAAAAGAGGTAGCTCCTAACATTATTTAAGTAATAAATTAAAAATGCAAAAAAATTTATATATATAAAATTAAAATTTATTGTTACTAAAATAGGAAAAAAATCAAAGTCTATATTATCAGAATTTTGTGTTGAACATAAGAAATATATTCAACATTTTTGTGAATTTAGACGAGAAGACAAAAGATGAATGAGCCCAAGGAAAGATAACATGCTCCGGCCTCATATCACAGTCGATGTAAACGATGAAGACACTACTCTAGAATTGCCCAGGAGAAAGATAAAGATGAAGAAGGATTGATCTCGACTCAATAAAAAATAAAATAAAAACAACAAAAGATATTGTTTTGTGAATTTTATAGAATAGTTTAATTTTTTAGTAAAATTAGGAATCTTTAGAAGAGATTTTCATAAACTATTTTTAGTGCTTTCATATGCATATGTGGATGCTTTTATTATATAAAAGTGTACTAGAGTTAGCATTAATCTTTAGTTTATAATTTTTTTATTAATTATTTTTTGTCATTTTAGCCCACTTTAAATCAATCATCTTGGCTCGTTGACTTTATTATTCATCTTCCTTTTATAATGTTATTTTTTCAAGTGTTTTCACTTTCATAACACTATACTTCCTCATTTCAAGCTCTGATTCATGCCGATCCAAATAAAATAAAAAATTTAATTTGATTTAGATTATATTTATCTCCTGACAATTCAACTATTAACATTAAAATTTAAACTAGGTGTAGCCTATTCAAACAAACATCAAATAAATAAATAATCAAAGTGTAATTGAGGAATAAGTTTTAGTAAGAAAATAAACCAAAAATACTTAAATTAAAGTGAGCAAAAATTATCAAAGTGTAACCGAGGAATAAATTTTAGTAAGAAAATAAACCAAAAATGTCTAATAAAATTATTTAACCATGTGTATTGCACGTGCATAAAATCTAGTATATTTAAATGAGCATCATGATTATCCATTACATTGCTATCCCTATAGTTTTTCTTAGCAAACATCAAGTGATTGATGCTTTTTTATATTTGAGTTTTCTGAAGTTATTCATGATGACCGATTAGATGGATAGTTCACACACACAAAAATTATTATCACAAAAAATAAACATAAAAAATAAATACACATGCAACGCACGCGCACCGTACTAATAAAGAAAAAACAATATCAGAGTTTCGATAAAGTTGATCCATCTTAACTCTAAATCACTGGCGTTATAGTGAGTATTATATTTTAGTCTAAACATTTCACGATTAACTTTCACATACTACTTTGATTTCATATTAAAATTGAAGAAAGGTAATGCAAACAAAAAGATATATATTCATCATATTTTTTCTTTCTATAACAAGTTTGTATTACATCCTTAAAACATAAGCTTCACTCAAGTTAGTAAGTTTCTTGAATATATACGTACATGCATGACAAAAGTACTCACAGAATGCTAGATGAAAGTTGAAGTGACTAGTGAAAGCTAATTTCATGATCCTAATAGTATGTAATTATAAGCATGACGTACGGTAACTTGCTAGCTTGAGATTTACACTTCCACTATTTATTCTCGCAATTGCAAAGTGTTAGATCTAAAACTTGAGATCTTAAAACCATATAGACATGATTAATTCAAAGAGATTAAACAATAATCAAAAGAGCGGAAGCTTATACCTGAATCCATAGATGAATCTTGATTTTGGGTTTTGGATCTTCTAACCTTAGGGTTCTCTCTATGACCGAATATCTCTCTCAATATGAGGGTGAAGAGAAATTAGAGAAAGTTGTAACCCTAGATTAGGGACCATAACCCCTTATTTATAGGTGTTGTACTTTTGCAATTTGGCCCCTCAACAAATCACAATTACAACCCGGTATCTGCACATATAACCCCATGATTTATTTAAATACCCATTAACCCAACTTAATTGATCACTTTAGTGGGTTATCCTGAATGATAGTAATACACAATGATTCATCATATGTGCCCATAATTAGATTTATTAGATTAAATCCAACAATCTCCCACTTGGGCACCATATGATTCCTTAAATTGTGTATAACCTTATGAGCTCAAAAATTGCTATCACTGAAAAGGTATTTCCGAACAATCTCGTCCATTGACTATATCAATATAGGATCAAAGCGGCCTTCGTCATATTTATCGTGACTGGACCCATCAATGGTCACATATACCAATACAATCAAACGACATAGATCAATCATGGATGTGCAGCATGAAAATTACATGCAATGTGATCAGTACATGTCTATTTTCAACTGGTCCTCCTTAATGAGGTTAAAACCAAACATAATGTAACAGAGTGTCTTAACTGAATACTTTATTCTGATCAGACAATACAATTAAACATAAAACACCACAATTATAAACTCCCACTAAATCATAATATCCTCAAATATTACCACACCCATATGAGCAGTATGCTCATGAAAGACCTTGGGTGGCAATGCCTTAGTAAGAGGATCAGCTATCATGGAGTTTGTCCCAATGTGCTCTATGGATATCTGTCCACTCTGTACCCTTTCTTTCACAACCAGGAACTTAATGTCAATATGTTTTGACTTAATTGAGCTCCTGTTGTTATTGGAATACATTACTGCAGATTTATTGTCACAATATAACCTTAGTGGTCTTTCAACATTTTCCAAAATGCGCAGTCCCGTGACAAAATTTCGCAGCCATATTCCCTGATTGGATGCCTCATAGCAAGCTACAAATCCTGCTGCCATAGTGGAGGAAGCTACTAGTGTCTGTTTGACACTTTTCCATGATATAGCTCCTCTTGCTAACATATAAATGTAGCCTGATGTAGACTTTCTGCTATCTTGGCATCCAGCAAAATCAGAATCCGAATACCCAATGACCTTCAAATTTTCTGATTTTCTGTATGTGAGCATGTAACCTTTTGTTTTCTAAAGATACCTCATAACCCTTTTGACTGCTATCCAATGATCCATACCAGGGTTGCTTAAGTATCTGCCTAACATCCCAACAATGTACGCAATATCCGGACGCGTACATACCTGAGCATACATTAGACTTCCTACGGCCGAAGCATAAGGAATCTTCTGCATTTCCTGAATTTCAAGGTTACCTTTAGGGCACTGATTGAGACTAAACTTGTCTCCTTTAGCAACAGGGGTATCTCCTGGTCTGCAGTCTTGCATGCCAAACCTTTTAAGTACCTTATCGATATAGCTCTTTTGTGATAATCCAAGAATACCCCGAGATCGATCTCGATGTATCTGGATCCCTAATATAAAAGAGGCGTCCCCAAGATCTTTCATCTCAAAATTCTTTGATAGAAATCTCTTGGTTTCGTGCAACATGCCTATATCATTAGTGGCAAGCAATATGTCATCGACATACAGAACCAGAAAGATATACTTACTCCCACTGAACTTGTGATATACACAGTCATCAACAATATTCATCTCAAAACCGAACGAGATAATTATTTTTTGAAACTTGTGATACCATTGACGAGGAGCTTGCTTAAGTCCATAGATGGATTTCTTTAATTTGCATACCATATTCTTTGGGTCTCCCGACACAAAGTTTTCTGGTTGCACCATATAGATCATCTCATCAATGTCGCCATTGAGAAATGCAGTCTTAACATCCATCTGATGTAACTCAAGATCATAATGAGCAACAAGTGCCATGATTATTCTGAATGAGTCTTTCGATGAAACCGGAGAGAAAGTCTCTGTATAATCAATGCCTTCCTTTTGAGTATAGCCTTTAGCCACAAGACGTGCCTTATACCTCTCCACATTATCGTTTGCATCTCGCTTGGTTTTAAAAATCCATTTACAACCAATTGGTTTTGCACCTTCTGGTAATGTGACAAGTTCCCAAACCTTATTGTCTTGCATAGACTTGTACTCTTCATTCATGGCATCAATCCACTGTTGAGAGTTAGAACTTTTCATGGCCTGAAGGAAGTTGATTGGATCATCTTCCAACATTCCACTACTTTCCTCATGTTCTTGGAGAAATACAACATAATCATCCGGAATAGCATTTCTCCTTTCTCTCGTGGATCTCCTTAATGGCACTGGTTCTTGAGGTTGTTGAGTTTGTTCTTCTGGAACAGGGAGTTGTACAACATTATCAACTTGAGGTTCCGGATTTACTTCTTGAGCAACAACAGGTATAGGAACCTGAATATTGTCAAAAGTAACTGTATGGATTGGATCTGATGCCAATTCCTCCTCAAAAGCAATGTCTCTAACCTTATTTCTCCCCCTAAACTCAACATCCTCAAAGAATGTTGCTGTTCCCGTCTCGAAAATATTCCTTATAGTGGGATCATAAAACTTAAAGCCCCTAGAGCGTTCAGAGTACCCAATAAAGTAGCTGCTAACTGTTTTGGAGTTCAATTTCTTTTCATTTGGCCTATAAGGCATTGCCTCAGCTGGACATCCCCAAATATGTAAATGCTTTAAACTGGGCTTTCGACCAGTCCAAAGCTCATAAGGTGTTTTAGCAACTGCTTTACTTGGTACTCTATTCAGAATGTAAGCTGCTGTCTTAAGTGTTTCTCCCCAGAGTGACTCTGGTAAAGAAGAATGAGCAATCATACTTCTTACCATATCCTTAAGAGTCCTGTTTTGTTTTTCAGCTACACCATTCATGCTAGGTGAACCCGGCATGGTGTACTGTGGGACGATACCGCATTCCTCTAGGTATCTAGCAAACGGTCCTGGACGTTGTTCACCTGAACCATCATATCTACTGTAGTACTCACCACCACGATCAGATCTAACGGTTTTAATTCTTCGGTTGAGTTGATTCTCAACTTCAGCTTTATAGGTTTTGAACATATCCAGAGACTCAGATTTTTCATGAATGAGATATAGGTGCCCATAACGTGAGTAATCGTCTATGAATGATATAAAATATTGTTGACCATTCCAGGATTCCGTAGGGAATGGCCCACAAATATCCGTATGTATCAATTCTAAGACATCCAAAGATCTGTTGGCACCTAATCTCTTAACTTTGGTCTGTTTTCCCTTGATACATTCAACACATACGTCGAAGTCCGAAAAATCAAGGGAATCCAAAATGCCATCAGACACAAGACGCTCAACTCTACCTTTTGAAATATGACCTAAGCGTTTATGCCATAATGACGCCGAATTTTCCTTATTTAATTTACGCTTAGTACCATGCGATTCCGCATGCAAAGTTTCATTATAAGAAGCAATTGTATCAAGCAAATATAGGTTGTCATAAGTACTCAAATAACCGGTCCCGATAACATTTGAATTAAAAAATAAACTGAATTGATTGTTTCCAAATGAACAAGAATAACCTGATTTGTCCAATACAGAAACTGAAATCAAATTCCGTCTAAAAGACGGTACTACAAAAGTATCTTTTAAATCCAAATAAGAACCAGTTCCTAATAGCAACCTAAAATGCCCAATTGCTTCCACATCTACCGATTGACCGTCGCCCACAAAGATGTGTCTTTCAACATCACTTGGCTTTCGGTAGCTCAGGCAACCCTGCATAGAAACACTTATGTGAGTAGTAGCACCAGAGTCTAACCATCAAGTGTTTCTAGGTACTGAAGCTAAATTAATCTCAGAACAGACCAAAGTAAGGAACGTACCCTTATTATCACGCCAAGCGTGATATTTTGTACAATCCTTCTTAACGTGTCCAGGTTTGTTACAGAAAAAATAACCCTGATTATCCTTATGTTGTTTCTTCTGAACTGGACCCTTAGCAGCTTCCTTATCATTCTTCCTTTTCTTGCCCTTATCCTTAGAGGCATAGGCCAAATGAGCACTTTCTATCTTATCTTGCTTCAACCTGTCTTCTTCTTGCACACAGTATGAAATGAGCTCATTTAGAGTCCATTTCTCCTTTTGACAGTTATAACTGACCTTAAATTGATTAAACTGTGCAGGAAGAGACAACAGAACCAGATGCACTAATAACTCATCACAAAGATCGAGTTTAAGTGCCTTAAGTTTTGAAGCAATATGAGACATTTTCATAATGTACTCCCTGATATTTCCTTTGCCCTTATACTTCATCGAAATCAAGCGAGCTAAGAGCGTGCTTGTTTCTACCTTATCGTTTTCACAAAACGCTTCTCAATTTTGACAAGGAAATCTTTAGCCTTAGTAATCCCTTCGGATTCTATGCCTCTGAAGGCTTCCGGAACGCCACGCTTAATGATCATAAGACTCATGCGATTTGAACGCTCCCACTTCTCATGCTCCTTCTTTGCATCAGGAGTGCTATCCGCATTGAGAGGTTGGGGTTGTTCAGTTCTTAATGCATAGTCAAGATTCATGCAGCCAAGAACAATTAATATGTTCTCTTTCCAAACCTTGAAGTTTGTCCCATTTAGCATGGGAATTGAGTTGATGTTAGCAGAAATTGTTGCAGCAGATGCATTAGCTGAAATAAAACAAAAAATGCTCACATCAATAACCATAATCAATAAAATTCAAATAATGACAATCCCCATCCAAAATACCGGCACAACATTAATATCAAGTCTTTGGACAGTAGTATTAACTTGTAAGTGATACATTGTTGCAATGATCAAACATTGACAATAACCCATGCCAAATAATGAAACTATCTTTGGATCGATTCATTATTCACATGTAAACCTTATAATTGTCACACGCTTATCATCACAGGTGTGTATACAGTCTAAATAAATATTAACCTTCCTTTGGGCCGATTAAATATTTACACGAAAGCATACACACAAACATCTCACATTCCTCATGAATAATCTACACAAGAGAGGTTACTTTGGTAACTTCTTGTTTCAATTAATCAATTGGAGTGAGAGACAACCTTAATTCCTTAGTGTCATAATATTTGAATTAAATAATTGATTATAAACCAAATTAGATTTAAATTAAAAAAGTTTTAATTTAAATCAACTGAATTTCTAAAAACTTAATTGGGGTCTCACAGCTTAATTAGGGCCCATAACTTAATTGAATAAATTAAGTATACCATAGTGGACCCATTTAAAGCTGAGGCTTAACCATAGTGAACACGAAGTTCGCTTGACTTCGAACACGAGGTTCGACTACATTGAGTACGAGACTCACTTAAGCACGAACGCGAGGTTCATCTGAAACTGAACACAGAGTTCAACTAGAGAACGAACGCGAGGTTCGTTAAAATATGAACACAGAACGAACGTGAGGTTCATTTTTGAGAACGAACGCGAGGTTCGTTTAAAAGGTTGAACGCAAGGTTCACTGAAAATGAACGCGAGGTTCGGCTGAAGTACGAACACGAGGTTCGGCTGAAGTACGAATGTAGACAATAAAAATTGCCTCTAATCCTTATCAGAGAAGTTCAGAA
>BQKN01066808.1:53022-65236 GCA_022839385.1 Asparagus kiusianus
ACAAACAAAATCCCCCGTTTTCGGGAGATCAAAATTTACTCCCTACAACGAACGCGAGGTTCGACTGAAATTTGAGCATGACGCTCACCTGAGTGGAACGCGAGGTTCACCTTAGAGCGAACGCGAGGTTCGTTAAAATTTGAGCTTGACGCTCACCTGAGTGGAACGCGAGGTTCACCTTAGAATGAACGCGAGGTTCGTTAAAATTTAAGCTTGACGCTAACCTGAGTTGAACGCAAGGTTCACCTTAGAACGAACGCGAGGTTCGTTAAAATTTGAGCTTGACGCTCACCTGAGTTGAACGCGAGGTTCGGTTGAGGTAACCACCTCCTTAATTTTCGCCACGATTAATCGCACGAACCCTTAGGGTTTCAAACTGAAACCACCGCCATTAAAAAAAAACAGATCTGAATAAAAAAAACGAGTTTTCTTGATCCAGATCCAAGCCAAAAAATCACCAAAAAGCCAAAAAATTCCAAAAAGTTACTGTTCACCTGTGATTTTTTCAGTTACTGTTCATCCGAAAAAATTTCACTGTTCATCCGAACAAAAAACTTTACTGTTCATCCAAAAAAACATCCGAACAAAAAAATCGTTACTGTTCATCCGAACAAAAACTAAAACTTTAACCAGAGATTTAAGATCAAAAAACCCAATAAAACTTAAATCCCTAAGAATTAATCAAGGTGGCTCTGATACCACTTGTTAGATCTAAAACTTGAGATCTTAAAACCATATAGCCATGATTAATTCAAAGAGATTAAACAATAATCAAAAGAGCGGAAGCTTATACCTGAATCCATAGATGAATCTTGATTTTAGGTTTTGGATCTTCTAACCTTAGGGTTCTCTCTATGACCGAATATCTCTCTCAATATGGGGGTGAAGAGAAATTAGAGAAAGTTGTAACCCTAGATTAGGGACCATAACCCCTTATTTATAGGTGTTGTACTTTTGTAATTTGGCCCCTCAACAAATCACAATTACAACCCGGTATTTGCACATATAACCCCATGATTTATTTAAATACCCATTAACCCAACTTAATTGATCACTTTAGTGGGTTATCCTGAATGATAGCAATACACAATGATTCATCATATGTGCCCATAATTAGATTTATTAGATTAAATCCAACACAAAGAATTTTGATCAGGTACTTTTTATTGATTCTATTTTAATTATTTGTTTGCGTATGTTAGCGCATGTGTATATCTATTTGTTGACTTATTTATATACCTATTTAGTATTGATGTCACTAATATTTAGGTAAAACTAGCATATCTGTCGACTTATAATTATACCCCCAGCCCCAGTGATCAAAGCTTTGGGATCTGCCCCTGATCGTTATACCTTTCCCCTTAGATTGTCACATTAAGAGCGTCGTTTATGTGCCTCTAATCTCGTCTTTCATGAGCACATAAAACAATGACAGTACAATCATGCATTTATCAATATGTTGCCAATCAAATTGCTCTTTTTTGTGTTATTCACAACGATCACACAAACTATAGACAAATTTTCAAAACCGACGACTCATTTAAAACTTAATTTCAAAAACAGACCCAGTTGGCTGAAACTGGATCAGTTTTTGGAAAAAAAAGTTCTCAAACATCACGGGAGTTGAAGTCCCGTGAAATTTTTTATATAACAAAATTTCACGGGATTTCAACTCCCGTGAAGTTCGAGAATTTTTTTTTTCAAAAACCGACCCAGTTTCAGCCCAACCGGGTCGGTTTTTGAAATTAAGTTCAAAACGAGTTTTTTTTTTGGGAATTTTTTGGTAAACAAGTTGGTTTTAAAAATTTGTCCCACAAACTATTCCTGAGTTTAATATTTCATATCCAAATTCTTGGATTTCAATCCAGCATGGGCTTGAGGGGATGTAAAAATACAATTGCCCTATACACATGTACTATTGATATTTGTATTTAGGGTTTTTATATGAAAACCATCTTAATTTTACTCTACATTGTAACTTACCACCATTATTTTTTATTTTTTTCAAAAACCACACATATTTGCTTACATCTTCTCAGTATCACACTTTTTTGTATTCTCTGTTAAAACAATCTAAAGTTAATATTATACCCATCGGTCTAATTCAAGATAGTAAAAAAGGAGAGGATGAGGACATGAAGGGGGAAGGGGAACAAAAGTTTGCGGGATCGAGGAGAGGAGGGAAGGAGTTTAGCGATGAAAGTGGAGAGAGAGGAGGGGAAGGAGGAGTAGGTGAGGGAGGTGAGAATGGATGAGGAGGAGGAGGGGAGAGGGGAAAGGACTTGAGGGGCAGGAGGGAAGATATTGTTGGAGATTGTGCTTAAATATGGAATAAAACAGTGAAAATTGATGTGCTGTAATTATAAACTTTTTAAGTTAATTGCTGTGTGTTTGTGAAACGTTGTGCTTAAAGCAATATTTAGCCTACTCCGGCGTAAGGATCTCAAGACCAAACTACTTCCAGGAACAACAGTACAATAAATGGTGTGTACCAACCAAGTATTGTCAAGATCTCCTCGATCTATAAGACCTTACGGCCGGTCAAGGCAAAGATCTCCTCAATATCTTAAACCTTTCGGTTTAGGCAAAAATCCTTTGGGCACATGCTCTGCAGTAGCAGCAGCACAACAGTTCTTTCGGGCACATGCTTTGCACCAGCAGCAGCACAATAACTCAATGTATTTTCGTGTGTATACAAGAGCTCTCCAAGAGCTGCCCCAAGAGACTATTTATAGGCCTCTAAGGTCAGCTCAAGAGTCACCTGCAATCAATATGACTGTTACAAATCATTATGATTGTAACAACAATTGATTTAAATAATGTTATAACTGCTGCATGCAATAACGCCTGAACACAAAGGTCGCGTTGCACCTTGCAGCAAATCAGATGAACTTCGTCGATCGGGTGAACCTCGTCAAACAAATGAGTTTCACAAATTAGACGAACCTCATCAGTAAGATGAACCTCGTCAAACAAACGAGTTTCACAAGTCAGACGAACCTCGTCAGTAAGACGAACCTCGTCGAATGGGCAAACCTCATCAAACGGGTCAATCAAACGAGTCTCGCAAATCAAATGAACCTCGTCAATAAGACGGACCTCGTCGAACGGGTGAACCTCATCAACCAAACGAGTCTCATCAAATTGATGACCCTCGTCAAATAGAGGAGCGTCGTATGATCTCGAGAACGCTTGGATCGCACCATCGTGCGAATGCGAAGCTCGTCTGCATGCTGCGAAGAAGCCTGCGAGGTAACCTTCATGGTGGACAACGTGGTGCCACCTAACCCCGATGCCTCCGTACGAAGTGCAAAGTGCGCCTTCCAATATGCCACTTAGTGCATCAGCCCGATTAGCCCCGATCCCCGGCCCATTAGTCAACGGTCCACGACCCACGGCCCTCGGCCCACAGCCTATGATCTACGACCCACAGCCCATGACCAACGACCCACAATCCACGATCCATTAGATAAATTAAAACAAAATAATTTTTAGTTTGTCGTTGACAAGCCTCGAACAAAGTACCTTTTGAAACACCAAAACTTTTACTTTCCACGAGGCTACTAAGGATTTATGAAAAATAGTAGTAGTTAATATATATTTAGTTTGAAAACTCATTTTAGAAAGTGATTTAGACCAATATATCCAACAATCCCGCATAAAATTTTAAACTAGTGTCGTGTAATAGTGTCGTTATTTCAATCGTTGTGCATAAGGTAGATGTTGTAAGGACTTGAATCCCCCCTTTGACCAACTGAATAAAAGATATATGTTTGGTGTTGCATAGACTTGAACAAGCACATATCTAAGATCTAGTGATCACACAAGATCAAACTCATCTGTGCTAGTTTTCACTTTGAACCACACTTGCTATGTCTTTGCCTTTGCTTTGCACATTTATGGCCATGTGCATGTCCTGGTTTCTGCTAGGGCTCTAGGTATCTTTCCACAAGACACCATATGAGATGACCAAATCTCTACTCAGGCATAAATGAGTTTTTAGGCATGTTTCCTACCAAACATCCCGCATCCGAGATGTTGTGAACTCATTAAGACTTAAGAGTCATCCTCTCTTATGATAGGATTCTAGGTGAGTCCTTTAGGCGTGTTTTCTATCTAACACCCCATATCCAAAATGCTTTGCACTCATTAAGGCTTAACAGCCAACTCCTTTACATGATAGGATCATCGGTGAGTCCTTTAGGCATGTTACCTATCCAACAGTCTGTATTTGAAATACTTTGGACTCATTAAGGCTTAACAACTATCATCTTTACCATGATAGGTTTTTAGTTGCAAATCTTACTTGACTTTTGAACTAATCATCTTATCATTAGTACGTAAGCTTTGAACTAATGACTTGATATAAATAGTAAGTATTTGTAAGACTCACCAAACTTTTACAAATCTTACTTGACTTTTGAACCAATCATCTATTCATTAGTAGCGTAAACTTTGAACTAATAACTTGATATAAATGATAAGTATTTATAAGACTCACAAAATTTTAAGACCTATTCCAACAGACGTCCTTTCGACTATGTCCTTTTTCAGACCTTTAATCAAAGGATTGACCACATTCTCTAAAGACCGTATGTCTATCACAGAGATGACTCCTAAGCAAATAAGTTCTCTCAAATAGCCATGCTTTAGACGAATGGCATGCTTCTTTCTATTGAACATCGAGTTCGTTGCCATAATACTCGTCGTCTGATTATCACAATAGATAGTAATTACGCCTTGCAATTCTATCAATGCAAGGTCTCAGAGAAAATAACTGAGCCACTTAGCTTCATCTCTGACAGTACAGAGTGCGAAGAACTCAGATTCCATCGATGATTGTACAATCATAGTTTGCTTCTTAGACTTCCACGAGACGGTAGCTCCACCCATAGTGCAGACAAAACCTTCATTAGATCTGCACTCATCTGGTTCTGAGCACCAGCTCGCATCTGAATAGCCTTCGATTACAACTAGATATCCAGTGTTGAATAGGCCTAGACCTATAGTTCCTTTTAAGTATCTCATCAATCTCTGGACAATATCTCAATCAAGCTTTCAAGGATTACATGTGAACCTACTATGCATTCCTACAGCGAATGCTATATCTGGTCTCGTGCAGCTCATCATGTACATAAGACTCCTAATAATCTTTGAGTACCTTAGCTGCTCTACTGGTTTTCCAGTGTTCGGTCGAAGCTTCTTGTTGTAATCATACGGTAGTGACAGTTCTGGCAGGTCGTAGTAGCCATACTTTCTTAGCATACTCTCGACATGATAATATTGAGACAATTCAATACCCTCTTCAGAGTATATGATTTTGATTCTGAGAATCACGTTCGTAGTTCTAAGGTCCTTCATGCTAAACTATGCTGAGAGAAATTTCTTGGTAGATATTACTATCTCCAAATCACTACCGATGATGAGCATATTATCCATATAGAGGTAGATAACCACCACCTTTCCTTCAGCGACATTGATGTATATGTATTTGTCAGACTCACTGACTTAATACCTATTGTTGCGAACAACCCCATCGAATTTCTCATGCCAGAGTTTTGGTGTCTGCTTAAGTCCATATAGAGACTTAACTAATTTACAAACTTTACCATCTGGAGCATCAAGTTCTTCTAGTTTTTTCATGTAGATCTCTTCTGTGAGATCTCCATTGAGAAAGGCAGTCTTCACATCCATCTGATGTATGACAAACCTTTTAATCACCGTCCATGCGATAAGCACTCTGAAGGTAGTGATCCTGTAAACTAGTGCATAGATATCAAAAAATATATTCCTTCTTTCTGAGAGAATCCTTTTTCTACCAGTCTTGCTTTGTATTTCTCAATAGTACCATCAGGACGAAGTTTCTTCTTGAAGATCCACTTGCTACTGATAGGCCTTGCACCTTCAGGTACATCCAGTAGCTCCCAAGTATAATTTTGGATCAATGAAGCCATCTCATCATCTATAGCTTCTTTCCATAGAAGAATGCCTGTTGATTGCATTGCTTCTTGAAAAGTCTGTGGATCTTCTTCCATATTATAGGTGATGAAATCATCTCCAAAATCTTTTTGTCTCCTGACACGCTTGAAAGATGGTTCGGTAACTCCTTCATCATTAATACTTTCATTTTTTCGTGAAACTGACTCCTCTGGTGCATCTGACATACTAGCATTCTCTGTTATATCTTTGAGCAATAAATCTTTATCTTTGACAAACTTATCCTCAAAGAATTCTACATCCAGATCTTCAATGATAGAGTTGGTTCCAAGGTCAAGAAACCTGTAAGCATCACTATCTTCAGCAAAGCTAAGAAACGCACATCTGTTTGCCTTTGGTCCGAGCTTATGCCTTTTGATATCTAAAACTCGAACATATGTGAGACACCCCCATACTTTGAGACTATCCAAAAAATCTGGATATCCCAACCATAATTGATGAGGAGTACTATCAGTTTTAAAATAGGGTATTCTGTTCACAATCCAGTTTGCCATCAGCAAAGTCTCTCCCCAATAGTAAGTAGGTAGGCCAGATGTGATTAGCATGGAATTCACCATCTCGATCAATGTACGATTCTTCCTTTCTACAATCCCATTAGATTATGGAGAATACAAATCCGTAGTTTTAGCAATGATTCCATGCTCCTTGAAGTATGCTTTCGACTCCTTAGTTCGGTACTCTCCTCCTCTATCGCTCCTGAGTCTTTTCACCTGAAGTGCAAAGTGCGCCTTACAAAGCATCACTTAGCGCCTCAGCCTGATTAACCTCGATTCCCAGCCCATTGGTCCACGATCCACGACCCTCGGCCCACGACCCATGACCCACAACACACGACCCACAACCTACTAGAACTTATGAGAGATAAATTAAAACAAAATAATTCTCAGTTTGCCATTGACAAGCCTCGAACAGAGAACCTTTTGAAACACAAAATTTTTTACTTTCCACTAGGCTACTAATAATTTATGAAAAATACTAGTAGTTAATATATATAATTTGAAAACTCATTTTGGAAAGCGGTTTTGACCAAAAATTCCAACAGATGTTAGGGTTTGAAGAAACCCTAGAAGTAGAGGAGACAATGGAGAAGATGGAGGAGGACAGAGAGGGAGACATGAGAGGGGAAGGTGTAAGAAATTTATGGCCTATGTGTCATATATTAAATTGAGTATAAGGTTTAAATGATATTAACACTATTATGAGGATTATTGGTTAATTAATTTATTAAAAAGTACTTAATATATTAGTCTATATTAATTAATGACCAAGCAGTTAGTTAACAAACACCTATGTTTTTTATCATGTTGATAGAACATGTGTGGGTGGGTAGTTTTATTAACTACCAGAAAGTTTCTCCTCTCTCTCCCTATAAAGAAACCAAAGCATAGAGTTTCTCTACACCATCAATTAACAAAACAAAAAAAAGGAAAGGGCTTTGTTTTAAAGAAGGATTAGAGAGAGAAAGCAATCTTCTCTAAGGTCTCAATTCTCTAAGGGTTCATAGCATGGTTCAAGGTATGATCTCAAAACATCTGATATTTATGATTATCACGAAGTTATACGATTCATGTCTTCTAATTAATTATAGAGGAATTATGATTATGTTTACATGTGGTATCAGAGCATGGTTTAAGAACTCATGATTTTCCAATTAAGATTATTATGAACTTGTTATAGGGTGTTCCCTGTTTCTTACAAATATGCTATCCCGAGGCCAAGAGTCAGTCGGGCCGGCTTCATTCCCCAAAGACGACTCGAAAGGCGGATTCAGTCGAGCAAAAGATTGCTACTCATCGATCAGCCGACACTTCCCCTGAGGGCGACTCAGAGCATTACTTCTCAGCATTATTTTATTATTTATGATCATCATTACGACTCCATGTCGTCCGTTGACAATCCTCGATGGCTGTAGAATCCCCATACCATAGAAGTGACCCCACGTTACTCGCCGACATGCCTCGACAGCTGTAGGATCCCTATACCTCAGAAGTGACTCCACGTCACTCACTGACAAGCCTCAACGACTGCTGATTCCCTATATGACTGAAGTGACCTCCCATCACTCACCAATCGACACATATCGGGCAGAGGGTGACTCAGCCTCCAGCTCACCCCTCACCCTCATCATAAACCACATTCTCGCTAGATGCCGATTCAGTCCTTGGCGTCCTCTATAAATACATACATTATTCGTCATGGAAAATGTTGGATTCTCCTTACTACCTGAAAAACTCTCTGGACACATATTAGAAGATCACACCATTCTTCCTTTCACCTCACCTAAGTACACCAGATGACTTGACCGTCAGAGATACTACGGGGGGAAATAAGCCCCGTACTCCCATGATTCTTATGTGTACAGGTGATCCGCCCACCCCGAGCTTTGAGAACCAGACATAAAGTCGAAGAAGGAAAGAGGCCCCCTCTCGACAGTTCAACCTCTCGACGATCCAGCAACTCTGTGATTTTAACTGACCGTGTGATATCAGACATCAACAGAACTTAATATTAAAGCTGGGAAATTTAATCCGCTACTAATATTTACAATTGACATATGATCACATTTGATTGTTAAGATTAGGTTTATTTAGGTTACTTAAGTAAAGTCGCATGTATACATGTTTAGGTTACATGTATAGAATAATACCTTGTCATTAAGATTCTGTAATGCTATGATTTGGCAAATAAATTGTTTGTAAACATATGTTTGTGATTGGCTAATTGAAACTAACTCCAATTCACAAAATATGCTGGTACTGTACTGATTTGGCAAAATTCAATGATATATGTATTTAAACTACCATAACCATTTAATATGTTATCTTAACGTTTCAATTTTATGAATTAATGATATACATGTTACTCCCAAATCATAGCAGTTAAACATGTGATATACATGTTACTGTCAATTAATGATATCTATGTTCAAAGAAATTTTGTATACATACTAGTTAATACCTTTGATATTATATATACATGTATGTGAATGTTATTACCAATAACCAAAAACAAGGAAAAAAAACATTCGGATTTTTTTAATCAAACCCAAGACCCCTAAGGCCCTAAGGCCCTTGTCAAGATACATTAATATGGGGGATTTGAACCTTGGACCTCTCACTTTACACCCAAAACTCTTACCACTAGGCTACTCCATGTTAGTTCATTTGGGTATGTTGTCACTAGTAAAAAGCGTAGTATCCTAGGCGGATTATCCTAGATGGAAATTTTTTCGTCTAGGATGAAGACCAATATCAACGAAAAACAACCGTCTATGATATTCTGTCTAGGATGAAACATCCTAGATGAAAATTTTCGTCTAGCATACTTCCTAGACGAATTTCACGTAACTGTTCCCCCCAATTTTTTTCGTCCCCCCCCAATTTATCTAATCATTCCCCCAAATTTTTTTCATTCCCCATCTCTCTTAAATCCCTATCTCAAGAGAGATAGTACCCCCATCTCTCTCAAATCCTTCTAAAATTCATCGTCATCGAGGTCTCGGGTTGGAAGCACCTTGAATCGCTACCATTAGTCCCTTGTTCTGATCAGCCTCTCCAAACACCTTCTCCGACTACTGCTCCCGCTACTACGGTGTCAGCTATGACCCCTTCACTGGCTGCGTCCCCGACATCTCTCTCCGTGCCGAGTCCAGACCCTATCCTTGCTCGCTCTAGCCTCATGACCAGCTCCCTCTCCCCCGCCCTCTGCCGCCTCGACCGCCTCTCCTCCTTCATCCTCACCGATTGGAAGCAGGTTGCCGGTTGCCAAGATGAAGAGGCTCGTGGATCTTGATCTCTCGTCCAACAAGCTCAAAGTGCTTTCCTCTAAAGTTTGCCATCAACCTCCTTTATCTAATTCATTTGATTTTATCTCTATCTTATCTAATTTCGATACTGATAATTTTGAGGTTTCTTTTATTATTTTGTGAATTCTTTAGATTTCTTTAGTATAGAAGTATTCTCCTTTTTTGTTATCTGATGCTCTTCCGGATTATTACATCAAGTGGTATCTAATTCTTATTGAAGTTCTTGGTTGTTGCCTCTCGGTAAGGCAGTATATATTGGTACGTTTCCTTCGTTCTGACATATGAATACACTTGGTTTCTTATTTTTCTTGGAGCAGAGAAGAAAGATGACATGGTTATTTTGCCTGATTTGGGTTCATTAACTAGCGTACATGATAGGTAGGATGATGATAACTGTTATTTTTTGTTGAAATGTCTTGTTTTCAAATTACAATGATGGGTTTTTTGTTTTAATGATGTTTTCAAATGTATAATTGGGTTCATTAACTAGCATCAAATTCATTTCGTTGGGCACTCGGCTAGAGCTCAAGTTATTCCAATATTGCAGCAAATGCTAGCCGATAAGGTACTAAAATTCACACATTTTTCTTCAATTTTTTATTTTCAAAGTTCAAGGTGTTAAGTTTGAGCTATACATTGACTATATTTTTTATTTCAGTTATGCAACTAAGAGGACTAGGAAGTTTATGGGATTTACAGTTCCTTCAAGCTTGTTAGGAATCCATCCTATGCTCTTTCTTCGAGTTTTGCATATGAGCCAATGGAGATACCCCTGCAATGTATCACTACCTTATAAAGGGTATAGATGAGTATTTTTGTGATACAAACCATGAAGTTCTTTTATGAATACTTACTGAGGGATACTGATGTGAGGGTATTTTGAAATTGTATCAGGGATGAAGATTAGGAAGATAATGATGGTGCTATCAATGCGATAATGATGTTATTCTTCATAAGTGAATAAACATTTGATTTCTTGACTCACTCATTAACTCCATCTTTGCAAACATTATCCTGAAATTTTCATAAAAACTTATATGATATATGCGATAGTGTTCATCACTAAGCTTGATAATATTCCTTCATTTTTTAGGTACTATACGATTATTGAAGCCGATCACATCTTTTTCATTGTAAATAAAGAGAGAGCAGGAGTACAGTTCAACAATTTGAATTAGAAGCCTTGAATATGCTAAGTGTAATACTAATTATGACTTGAAGCATTGAAAGTTCTCTGTAGTTTCGATTGTAAATAAACATATAAATAGAAAATTAGTTATTATCTATGTAAACAATTTATGTATCATGTTCCTTTTGTTAATAGAGATTATTAGAGTAGTTGGAGTCTTTGTAATGCTAAATTAATGTAGATCATCTTGGTATAACGTTCTTTTTGTTAATAGAGATTATTAGCTAGATTAATTCATCTTGGTATAATCTTACTTGCAGAATCGATGTTTCATTTTTTTTTCTTAATTTTTCAATGCACAAAGTAGGTTCCTAACCGACCAACCAAGCAAAAAAAAAAACACTGTAGAATCCGTATCCTAGACAAAAAATTCCGTCTAGGATACCTACTATCCTAGACGGAAATGAATTTAATCTATGATGCATCCTAGATAGAAATTCCGTCTAGGATAGTGCATCCTAGACGGAATTCATTTCTGTCTAGGATATTCCATCTAGGATGCTTCCTAGACGGAAATTCTATCTAGGATACTGTATCCTAGACAGAATCTTATTGGACCAACATCCTAGACAGAATTTCGTCTAGGATATCCATTTTAGACGGAAATTTGACTATCATTGATGGAATTTTTCATCTAGGATACTCCGTTTTTTACTAGTGTGTATTATATTATTTATGATGTTTACAATAAAAAGATACAAACAAGTTATTTATTATTGTTTACAGTTCATCAATGTGAAACACAATTGAAAGAAAATAGTTCAATATGGTGTTTATATGAACAATATGAGAAAACTTTGACAATTTAAACTATATATTGTTAGTTATCAAAGTGGCCAATATAGAAGTTTGAAAGAAATTGTGTTATAAAATTGTTAAGGTTACCCACTTATATTGATGCTTATAAATGATTAAGGGTAATTTTAGTTCATTATTATAAGATGTTTTAATCACCCAAAGGTGGATTAGTTGTTCATATAATTAATGAACATAATTGTTGGCATATAGTATACTATATAGTTGTATTTTTATATCCAAAGATGTTAAATATTTCTGAGTAGAATTTGCATGTGATTGCCAAATTATTGATTCTTTTAGTATCAAACTTATTGTTGTATGTCTTTGTATCACCCAAAGAAGAACATTGATATACATTTATTGGTTTGAATCTGTTTTATGGGTTTACAAATAAATGTTTTAATGTTGAGTATTATATAATTTTG
>BQKN01066808.1:72915-148939 GCA_022839385.1 Asparagus kiusianus
AAAACCATTTAAATAAATATACTATTTGGTTTTTAAATCGTAGAAAATTCTAGAAAATCAAGAAAAATACAAATACTCTTTTAAAAATGATAATTAAATATTCTAAAATACCAAAAATTTATTTTAACTAGTATCAAAATTCACGGTCATTACAGGAATCGATGAAGATCCAGTTTTGTTTTCACAAGTTATTAACAGTACTAATTCTACGAAATGGTTAGATGCCATTAACGATGAGTTAAAATCTATAGAACATAATAAAGTTTGGGATCTCGTTAAATTGCCTAAGAACTGTAAAAGGGTTGGGTGTAAATGGGTCTTTAAGACCAAACACGACTCACTTGGGAATATCGAACGACATAAAGCTAGACTTTTTGCTAAAGGTTTTACTCAGAAAAGTGGCATTGACTACCAAGAGACTTTTTCACCAGTCTTTAGAAAAGACTCGTTAAGAATTATTATGGCTTTGGTTGCTCATTATAATTTGGAGTTGCACCAAATGGATGTGAAAACTACCTCTCTAAATGGGGATTTAGAAGAAGTGGTCTATATGAATCAACCTGAGGGTTTTTCCATTAAAGGAAAGGAACACATGGTGCATAAACTTAAGAAATCAATATACAGACTTAAAAAAAGCTTCTCGCCAATGGTATTTCAAGTTCAATGATACAATTACTTCTTTTGAATTTAAAGAAATCATTGTTGATCGATGTATATATATGAAGATCAGTGGGAGAAAGTTTATATTTTTGATTCTCTATGTTGATGATATTTTGCTTGCTACTAATGATCTTGGTTTGTTATATGAGACCAAGAAGTTTCTCTCTAAGAACTTTGAAATGAAAGATATGGGTGAGGCAACCTATATGATAGGGATAGAAATATTCTGGGATAGATCACAAAGATTGTTAGGATTGTCTCAGAAAGAATATATTAATAAAGTTTTGGAGAAATTCAAAATGGAAACATGCTCATCAAGTGTCGCTCCAATTCAGAAAGGTGATAAGTTTAGTCTTATGCAATCTCCGAATAATGAATTGGAATGCAAGCAAATGGAAGAAATTCCTTATGCATCAGTCGTTGGGATCTTAATGTATACTCAGACTTGTACCAGTCCAGACATCAGTTTTGTTATTGGAATGCTTGGTCGGTATCAAAGTAATCTGGGAATGGATCATTAGAAAGCTGCAAAGAAAGTGTTGAAATACTTGCAGGGAACGAAAGATCATATGCTCACTTATCGAAGATCAGATGATCTTGAAGTGATTGGTTATTCAGATTCAGACTATGCTGGTTGTGTCGACTTAAGAAAATCAACATCTTGCTATCTGTTCCTTCTAGCTGGGGGAGCAATCTCATGAAAAAGTGCGAAGCAGTCTGATATTGCTACAACCACTATGGAAGCAGAGTTTGTGGCTTGTTATGAGGCTTCCATTCAAGGGAATTGGCTGAGAAACTTTATTTCAGGACTTAGCATAGTCGACAGTATTGCCAGGCCGCTGAAAATATATTGTGATAATTCCGCAGCAGTCTTCTTTTCAAAGAACGACAAGTATTCTAAGGAATCAAAACATATGAGTTTGAAATACCTTGTTGTTAAAGAAGACGTTCAAAAACAAAAGGTGTCAATTGTACATATTAGTACGAAACTCATGGTTACGGATCCGTTGACTAAGGGATTGCCTCCTAAGACATTTATTGAGCATGTCGAAAGGATGGGCATTACTAAAGGTCTTAATGTTTAGTTTATGAGTTTGATGTATGACACCTTATGTATTATTTCTGACATTTATCGATATCATGTTTTCTTATTGTTTGTGTATACATGAATGTTTTCAGGATTTAATCTCTAATGACTTTTCATTTATAGATCATTTTAAGCAGACAATTAATATTGTGGTACTTGGAAGGAATTATGTTATTGAATGATATGAAACCGCCAAGACCCATATTAGTCTACACTTAATAATGATATGATGATGTTACCAATGTATGAGAAATTTATCCTTATGGTATATATGTATTATGAATTTATTTAAACCATTATGAATAATTCTGCCACATGGCCAAGTGGGAGAATATAAGAAATATATGGCCTATGTGTCATATATTAAATTGAGTATAAGGTTTAAATAATATTAATACTATTCTGAGGATTATTGGTTAATTAATTTATGGAAAAGTACTTAATATATTAGTCTATATTAATTAATGACCAAGTAGTTAATTAACAAACATCCACGTTTTTTATCATGTTGATGGAACATGTGTGGGTGTATAGTTTTATTAACTACCGGAAAATTGCTCCCCTCTCTCCCTATAAAGAAACCAAAGCATAGAGTTTCTCTACACCATCAATTAACAGAAAAAGAAAAGGGCTTGGTTTTAAAGAAGGATTAGAGAGAGAAAGCAATCTTCTCCAAGGTCTCAATTCTCTATGGATTCACAGCATGGCTCAAGGTATGATCTCAAAACATCTTAATATTTGTGATTATCACGAAGTTCTACGATCCACGTCTTCTAATTAATTATAGAGAAATTATGATTATGTTTAGAGAAGGAGGAGGTAGAGGGGGCCATTGGTGGAGGAGGATGAGAGAAAAAAATGGTTTGGAAAAATCCTAGAGATGGAGAAGATGGTGGCGGAGATGGAAAGGAAAGAGAAGGAAGGATGTGGAGGAGGATAGGGAGGGGGAGCGGGGAGGTGGTAGGAGTAGGGGGAGGGGAGAGAGGAAGGGATGGTGGAGAGAAAAGAGGGGTAAAACGAGTATTTTAAATTTTTTGGGCTGATCAATAGTGGCAATGTGTGACGTTGAAAAGATATGGGAAAATGTAAGTGGTTTTCATCAAAAAATAAAAAACTAAAGATGGTCAGTTACAATTTGAAGTAAACTTAAAGTGGTCTTTGTGTAAAAGCCCATATATATGGAGGATACTGCTTGTTGTTAATATCAAGTCATGTACATGGGATGATTCAAATCTTAATATATGCTTTCTTAAAAAGTTTCTTTTTCTCTTTTCAGTGAATAAACTAACGTCAAGCTTTCTCATTACTTCGTGTATTTGTCAAAATAAGTTATAAACCATTTAAAGAGTGGATTATCTGCACACCAGTTCACAATAAAATTACTCAGAGTTTGCTGAAAAAAATGAAAGAAACATTGAATTTAAATTTGAACTAGAAGTGGACCGACGACAAAACTTGCATGTCCTTATTAGTTTGGACTCGTTGCCTCGTTAAATTTCTAAAATCTCCTTCTCCACTTGCAACGTAAATGTTTTAATAAACATACTATAATACTAATACAAATGTATGTAGCTTTCTACCATTAGGTCGCTGGATCCGTCTCTTTTGTTCGTACGGCCCGTGAGAATATCTCTGTGTATGTCAAGAACGTACGGGTGTATTCATTTCATATACAAGTTTTGTTTTATTGAATAAAAAGGTAGGACTATTAATTTAATTTGTCCACATATACTTAGTTTCATTGGACTAGAGGTTGCAAGAGCGGCTAACCATGCATTAACATGGACTCGTGCTATAGGAGAATGATCATGGCATTATTTTCAAGCGCAATTGAAAAATAAATTGCACATTAACACCTTAACCATGCGTCTCTCCGTATCTAGAAGAGCCATTTCTTGCATGACGCAAAGCAATCATGTTTCTTTCAAATCTTTAATGTGTTAGATTAATCGAACTTACTCTTCAATTATATGTGAAATGTGGAATACAGGAATTTTTTTTTTTTTTTGAAAAATCGTAGAATACATTAGTTTATTTTCAATGACTTTACTTTTTTGTGACGGAAAGTTCGAATAGGTACATCACTAGTTAGTAGCAGTAAGTACATGTTCTATTTCAATTAGTAGGTTATCTAAATCTTGAACTTGTATTAATTTAATTTCTTGTAGTTTGAACCAAAAATTAATGTTTTGTTAATTGCCTCGTGAGAGCATAAAAGTTGCACATCCATGATTAATCTTCACAATAAGTAAGATTATTGCTCCCAAATTGCTTGTTTATTTAATTATACGACCCCAGTTGCCGTCAAATCTTTTCTAATAAAGTAGCCACTTGATCCGCCCTTTTGCTGCGCCACCGTCTTTGATCTTTTATTTATTTCGGGCAACTTTAGGTGGTCCTGGAAAATGTAAGACTGCACCTCAAGTAAATGAATTTGGATCTTCTCCACTACAAAAAAAGTAGTGGAAAGACTACTACTTTTAATCTTAATCGTTGATTACGTAATAGATGGTTATAATACAATCTAAATCTAATACTTAACATACCCTCATGTATTGCACTTATTTCTAATTTGCACTAAAAGAAAAAATCACAACCACCAACTAGATAATTGATTATGTAGTGGTCCCTCCACTACTTTTTAGATAGTAGAAAGGATCCGAATCCCAAGTAAATAGTATCAGGCAGTGGTACTTCCTGCAAAAAAAATATCAAGCAGTGGTACGTCTGTCCTGTGGATTAATCATATTCAGCTATGACCACTGCTCAATGATATGTAATTTGTGTGACACAATGCAGATCCTATATATTACATCATATTCAGCTGTTATAAAAAACAATGAAGAGAGAAAGCATTGTAATAAAATGGCTCGAAGTGGGGTATTGAAACTGAAAAAAGATAGATAGAGAAAGCATGAAAAAGGGGAGTTAAAGCCTATTAACTCACTCCATAATGGTCCTAAACCTATAAATAGGTACGATCAACATGAAAAAGGGGAGGGGATGGAGAGGCTAGTAAAAAAAGCCTATCTCTCATCTACTCTTATGGATCTTCATAGATCATTGGCTAATCATTTGTTCTAAGAACGTTGAAGCTCATAACGAGCATGACGAGGGTCATTAGAATGATGAACACCGTCTCAAACAACTAAGCTTGTCGTTAGAAACAAGATGTGAAGCTCGTCATTGGAAACGAGGTTCGAATCTCATCATTGGAAATGAGACTTGACATCAAAGATGAAGCTCGTCATTGGAAACGATGTTCGAAGCTCGTTATTGGATATGAGGTTCGAAGTTCATCATCAGAGGTGAAGTTCGTTAATGAAAACAAAGCTTGTCATCAGATTTAAAGCTCGTCAGTGAAGGCGAAGCTCATTATTAAAAAAGCTTACGAGGCTCGCCACGCAGCGAGGCTCGACATCAAAGACGAGGCTCACTACGCAGTGAGGCTCGACATCAATGACGAAGTTCGCCACCGCAGTGAAGTTCGTCACCCACATTAAATCAGGCTGTAACGGCCACGAAGACCCAGTCAGCCACGTGGGCTAGATTCAAGGAGTCAGTTACGCTACGACTCCACAATTTTAGCGCATCAGTTACGCCCACGACTCCACGATTGTAGCACGTCGGTTATGTGCTCAAACTCCTATAAATAGCCTCAAGCAACTATTAAGAGGGGATTGGACTTTAGCTTTCGATACTCGGACTTGGAGATCTTTGGCTATCGCAAGAAGAGAAATCAACGTTCGTATTCTCATGTTCTAACCCATGTCAGAAGCTCTTGTGATCTTGTTCTGATCGTCAATGAGAAGCAATCTTGACTCAAGCATCGAGGGAAGCATCCTTTCACCACCAAGAACCCACGTTAAATAAGAAGAAGCTGAATTAATCTTCTCTCCCTCTGTAATCGAGAGATTGTGAGTGATTGTAAGGGTTTCGTACAAGTGATCGAACCCATTTCTTAAAACAAGAGAGTCAATCAATCCTTAAATTTTTTGACCCTATAGGACTGAATGGGGTGTAACCGCCCCCTTAAACTACTCCCAAAATCGTGGGGGAAACGGTTTTGAAACCGTTCAGTTCGTGCTTTGAACGAGTCAAACGTTGAAAAATAGCGTCCAGGGCCCGAACTTTGCGTTTTAGACTTGAAACGTAGAGTTGGGCCTATTTTGGTGGCTAAACACCTAGGTCGCGCTGTGTTGCATATCTAAAACGCAAAGTTGGGTTGCAAAGATGAACTTCGCGTTTTGGACCTGGGACGCAGAGTTGGGCTCTGTATGAACTCTGCGTTTTGAGTTCACGAACTCTGCATTTGGACTTGAATGCTGGGGATGGCCTCTGTGTTTTCAACTAGAATGCTGGGCATGACCTTTGTGTTTTGACTTTAAAACGTGGCCATGACCTCTGCGTTTTGATGGTGAAACGCAGGATGACCTCTCCGTTTTGATGTGAAGAGATCATCAATTTGTGGTCTCTTTTGCTGGAGCGTTGTAAAGACCGTCATCTTGTAATCTTCATCTTAGCTCCTTAAAAATATAAGAGTCGTCAGATTGTACTCCCGTCATCGGTGTTTGATGAGGATTAGCTATCTGTTGTGATTTTTAGACAGCCTATAATTATATTATTATTTATTATCAATAACTTTTTTATTATTTTATTTATATTTTATTATTATATAATACATTATTAACATATTAAATATTGGTATTTAATATGTTATTATATTATTATATAAGATATTTTATTTATTATATTTTTATATTATTTAATATATATTACTAATATATTAAATTAACTATAATATAGTATAGTATAATATAATATAATAAACATGTTGATAATAACTCTATATTAATTATATTTAATATATTATTTCTCAAACTTAAAACCAAAACACCAAACTTAAAACATGTAAAATGTGTTTTGAAATAAGTGTTGTGTTTTTTGTTTGAGGATGATTTATCTTAAAAAACACCATGGTTTCCAAACGCATGACGTTTTGTTTTTAGAAAAAACACCGTGTTATCCAATCAGAGTCTTCGGTAACTACGCTACATCTCATGCTATCAAAATGTAATTAATCAAAATAAAAAAATTTATTTTGCACCCTTAACGTTCTACCCTTGGTTAGATAAACGCCTTCTCGCTCGTTTACGCATTACACGCCCTGCTGTTATTAATGAAAACGAACAGTAGTCTGGCCCGCAGTACGGCCATGTATGCCAAAAGGGCCTATAATGAGGAAATTTGATTTTTCTACCCTCATCAAATGAACCAGACTTTGTCTGCTTATCATGGTCATTGTCAATTTTATCACCGCAAGTACAACCAACCAATTTCACTGTGACCTGTCCTCCATCAGGATCCATCTTGAATATACCCCAGCTTTCCAAAGATCCCCCCCCCCCCATGTACCTCCCTCCGATATGTACAATTAATATTATTATGTCATTGTCATGGTCACACTATCACCGTTGTTTTACATTTCTGCCCCTACGAAGAGGAGCCCTCCACGCCTCTGACGTATCGCAGCTGTGCCCGTAAGGCTCCCGGTTACTTGTTGGGCACTGTCGTAATTACGCAATTTAGTGGCCCCCCACAAGAGAAAAGATTCCATCAGTGTCTCAAAAGTACAAGCTTCCAAGGTAACAGACCCCAGTACTTTGAGAGAATCACCAGGATTCAGCCCGGAGCTTGAGATTCTCTTTGGATACCGGCAATAAATTCCCAGAACTTTTTTTTTAATTTATTTATTTATTTTGGTCTTCTTTATGTTACATAGGATTTGCTTCGAGCGTCCTGCTGCTGTTTTTACAGCAATTCTTGTTGCCTTTTTAACAAACCTCTCTCTGTAGGGCGTAAAAAGGGCTGCAAATTTTTTGTTGGGATCATCCGCTGAAAGTGAGAGCCTTTCCCTTGTTTTGTTTCCTTTCTCTTTTGCAAGTTGGATTTTTTGTAAATCAGTGGGTCCTTAGTTTTTCCCTTCGCTCATTTAGATGCATCTGTTAATGTTTTTTTTTTTTTTTTTTTGTGTTTAATTTTATCGATCTTTGACACGAGGTGGGGAGGGAAAAAAAGTAAAAATAAATTAGAGGATCTAATAATCCATTAGCACAAAACTTTGTGTGCGCGCTAACAAACCCAGATTCTTTTTGGGCTGTTTTTTTCCTCCTCCTCCTCGTCGTGACATCTTTGTGTTTGTTTTTCAGCTGTCACTTTATTTTGTTTTTAATTTAGGTCTGCGCCAGTGATTTCTTTGTAGGGGATGATGAGATTCTGATGAATTTGAATTCAGCCATGGAAGATTCCGGTGCCCGGCAGACTGAATGTTCACCGGAAAGATCTCTGTCGGACTCTGCCGTCGATTTCGACCTCATGGATGAGATTCTATCAGGAGATTGCTGGCTACAAACCCCCGATTACTCCGATCTCTTCCAACCATCAGGCTCAGCTCCCTCCCCTTTCTTCCCTCTTCTTGATATTAGCAACCACGGCTCAAATGCAATCCTCGCCGAAACTGATGACCGAGAAGAAACCCCGCCGAACTCTAGCTCTGAACAGGGCTTGAATTTGTTGGTTCGGCCGAGGAGTCCGACTCCTCCTTTAAAGGACCGTCTGGTTCATGCTCTGAAGTGCATTAAGGAATCACAAAGAGACTGTGATGTGCTCGTTCAGATATGGGTCCCGATTCGACGAGGAGGCAGGCATTTCCTGTCAACCTCCGGTCAGCCCTTTTGGCTCGACGCAGAAAACCAAAGCCTCGATAGTTATCGGGAAGTGTCGACAAGCTACCGGTTTTCAGCCGAGGAGAATTCTAACGAGGCAGTAGGGTTGCCCAGCCGAGTGTTTCTTGGGAGAGTTCCGGAGTGGACGCCAGATGTTCGGTATTTCAGTAGCTACGAGTATCCGCGTGTTGATCATGCGCAGAGGTATAATGTTTGTGGGACTATCGCGCTTCCTGTATTCGAAAGGGGCAATAGATCTTGCCTTGGAGTTTTGGAGGTTGTCTTGACGAGGCAGAAGATCAATTATAGTTCTGATCTTGAGAATATCTGCAGTGCTCTTCAGGTTTGCTAGAATTCTAGTCTGGTTGGTTATATTTTGATATCGTTTATTTTCACAATCTGTTATTCGGTACTAACGTTATTTAGGAGTCCTTCATTTTCTAAAGTTTTATAAAGTTTGCCGTCCGTAAACAGACATGGGAAGTCTGAAACACTCTTGTGCTAACAAATCTGTCATATAGCCTTAAATAGCAAGCTTTGTCGCAGGCTGCAGGCACTCTCTGACGTCTCAAAAAGCAGAAATACATAACTTTGGAATGAGGAACCTTGGCTTAGTATCAGCCAAGCAAACCCTGGGGTCTAGGGCCCCTCTTTTGCTGTTCAGGCCTAGGTGCATAGCGCAAGCGTTGCAATGCCTAATAATTAGAAGTTGCGGTTAGGCGTATGCCATAGACACGGATCGACCATTGGCCTTTTGAGCTAAGGCCCCAGATCCCAACCACTAGGCCACTTGCGAGGGGTCACAATTGCCCCCATGCTAATAGGGAAGTTGATTGGTACTGGTCAATGAGTTCCTACCAACATAGTGAATTAATACTGTTGGTTTGATGACTCAACCGGTGGGTTTTTTTTAATCAAGTAACACGTATGGTTGTGCACGTTAATAGGTTAACAATCCTGTGTACAGTAATCACTATGATTTGGTTTTTTAAATCACTCTTAAGATTCTATACATATGAAACCGTTTTTCTTAATTCTTAATTATGAAATGATTGCAGACACTTTTGCATTATTTTAAATTAAGATAAAACCGGTGCAGCTTATGTTATGATGTGCTATTTGCACTTTTACAATATTGAGAGGTTGCGTGCTGCACGGTGCACTTCCATTTTCAACATTGGCCGTAAGTATTAGATGTTAGTTCAATAGCATTGTAGCATTTCAGGATTGTGGATGGAAATTCTGTGACTTCTGCTTTTTTGTGTTGCTAAAAACTTGTCAAGTGTCTACAGCCTGGTCATTGTCACTGTCTACACTCACTGTGTAACATATACAGAGTGGGTTCTATACAGAAGTACTATTCAGTGAATTAGCCCTATTGTATTAAATAAAACTCACATCCTTGTTTTCTTTTTAGTATCTCGTCATGAGTAGATTATGGAAGTAAACTGATCTAAAAAGAGAAGCTTCCTCTTTTGGATGTTTGCTTAACACAAATATCTTTGCAGGCAGTGGACCTTAGAAGTTACGATGTTCTCAGTGTTCCTCGAGTAAAGGTGCGATAGCCATTCCCTTAAACCTTGTACTCCACTCAAAATGTCCATCAAATAACTTTTGATTCTTCTTTATCAGGTGAGTAACAATTCTTACCAAGCTGCTTTACCAGAGATCCAACAAGTTTTAAAAGTTGTATGTGAGACCCACAATCTGCCGCTAGCACAAACATGGATCACATGCATTCAACAAGACAAACAAGGTTGCCGTCATTCCAATGAGAACTATAAAGAATGCGTTTCCACTGTTGATGTCGCTTGTTATGTTAATGATCCTTCCATGTTAAGTTTTCATGAGGCTTGCTCAGAGCACCATTTGTTTAGAGGTCAAGGCGTAGCTGGCAAAGCTTTCACAACAAACCAACCATGTTTCTCTCCAGATGTAACTTCTTTTACAAAGACTGAGTATCCACTCTCGCACCATGCGAAGCTGTTCAATTTGAGAGGAACTGTAGCGATCCGTCTTCGAAGCATTCACACTGGAAAAGCTGACTTTGTCCTGGAGTTCTTCTTGCCTGTTAATTGCATCGAAAGTGAAGAACAGAGACTGATGCTTAATTCCTTGTCCACAACCATTCAGCAGGTTTGCCAGAGTTTAAGAGTTGTTACTGCAAAGGAGCTGGAGGATGAGGCTATGTTAGAAGTTGATGAATCATATCCTTCGGATTTTTTATTTGATGAATCATTTTCCGAAGGAGGCCAAGGAATAGACGAGAGAAATGTTTTTTCATCTGGCTCTCCTTCAACTGGAATTTCTATAGAAGTGCCATCTTTGATTGTGAATGTCACGGTGGTCCAAGAGAAGGAAGACCATGGCTTGCTGCCTTCTTCCACACATTTAGAATTTAGAAAACAGGATATTGAAGAGCTCAAAGTCACTAATAATTGGAATACATCAGAGAGTGGATTATCCAAAAGCAGGATATTCTATGAGTCTGAGCAGCTTCCACAAAGTACCGCTGATGAAAAGGATAATGTTTCTAGTGATATTACATTGCCACAAGCTCGAAAGACAACTGAAAAGAGGCGTGCGAAGACGGAAAAGACTGTCAGCTTGCAAGTTCTTCGGCAATATTTTGCCGGGAGCCTGAAAGATGCTGCGAAAAGCATTGGAGGTATGATTCATCCTTCACAAGATACAACATTCTAAATCATTGTTTCTTAGTAAAGTACGCTAACTTGAGTTTCACATTTTGTTAGCATGACTATATCTTCTATTTATGCACTTAGTTGCAATTTACCTGACGGCAGACTGAGCTGTCTCAAATCTCTATGTTCAGTCACTTCAATGCTTTGTAGAAAATTCACCAATTATTTGGCTATTTTACTATACCTAAGAATTTATCCAAACTAGTAGTCACAAGCTGCACCATGTAAAATTCTCAAGATATGGAGTATCCTTGTTATCTGTTTTGCATACATCAAAGGGGTTCCTACATAACTAAAATTTGAGCAGTCTAAAAACCTACCAATATGTACGGGTTTTTGGTAGCATTGCAAAGCCATCTGAAAGTTTGTTTCAGTATCTTTGAAACAAGCTTAGTTTGTGCACGGTGGACACTTGATAAAGGAGATAAGGGCTGAGGATCCCAATTACACATCGTGCAGGATTTTGAATAAATAAAGACTTGTGAGAATTGTTTTGAACATATATGGAGTCTTTTAGGGTATCCCCACTAGACTAGAAGTCTTACACTAGTGGAGAGGGAGTATTCCACCTCTATAAGTAGAAGGCATCTTTTTCATGTAAATATCAGTCAGCGATGCAGTCCTTCAAGAAACGAGCTTCTACAATGATCTTTACCTCTTAAGACATCGTTGTTGGTGTTGACGAACCGCGAAACTTCTCAACACCACTTCAGGTTCTTGTTCTTAATAACCAAAAAATAAAAGATAATCACATAAAGAATGGACAAGGATTTACGTGGAAAACCATAACGGGAAAAACTACGGGTTGAGCTCAGAGCTCGAAGGATACTTCACTATATGGAATCAACAAATGAGTACAAGGCACACACGGCACACCCGACAACGCCGACTTCCACACAACCCTCACTCACGCTCTTTGTCTATTAACTCAACACTCGAGATCTCTACAACACAAGAGACTCTCATTCACTCTAACTCTCTATACTTTCAAGAGAACAAGTGGAAAACTTAGATTAACCTTGGATTGCTTTTGATAACCTCTCCACAATGAAAGCATGTCTTTTTATAGGCCTTGATTAACCTTTTCATCTTCCAAAATGCTTGGGAATACACAAATCTGTCCAGATTCGGGTAGGATACTTTGACTGACCATAACTCCATCCATACTGCTCCGATTCCTGTGATTCAAAGCTTAGAGTAAACTATGCATGTGCCTTTACAACTTTCATATAGAGTTCTGAGCCAAATAATGACTGCACCATGCTCGAAAGGACCATGCAAAATTGTATCTGCATGCAAAAAATTACAGTAATAAATTTAGTTGGAAATTGAGCCAACTCCAACAATCTCCATCTTGGCGAGATATCCGATGCCACTCAAAATTGTAAGCTGCATTTTCGGAGCATTAGTCTTCGGAATACGAGTTTCTTGAACGTCAATCTTCATCTGAATCACGAACACTTGTCTTCGGAACATGGATCTTCGGAATCTAAGAAGTTAGACTCCGGAATTTCAGAGGAAATCCTACTCTGGCTTCAGCTGCTTCACCTTGATAAGCATCAATTCATCTCCCCGCACCTCTGGTGACTAGGTGCACTCGTGAGCTAACATGTCGTCAGATTTAGCAGACTCAAGCAATGCTTGAACTTCTCCGTCGAAACTGGTTTAGTGAGAAAATCTGCTGCATTCTCATCTGTATGAACTTTCTTCACATTGACCTCTCCTGTCATGAGCCAATCACGAATCCGATGATAGCGTACTTCAATGTGTTTTGTCCTTGTATGAAATACCTGATTCTTTACAAGACAAATAGCACTCTAGTTGTCACATTGAATTTTCATAGAGTTTTAATTTAGACCCAAATCACTTGCTAAGCCCTTGAGCTATATGACTTCTTTCGCAGCTTCCGTTAATGTTATGTACTCGGCTTCTGTGGTAGACAATGCACTAATGGATTGTAGCATGGACCTCTAATATATGGGTCCTCCACAACAAGTGAAAACATATCCTGTTGTAGATCTTCTCTTGTCTAAATCTCCTGCGTAATAGGAATTGACAAAACCAGTGATACATGCCTCTTCATGTTGTCTTTCAAACATAACCCCCTTGTTTCTGGTGCCCTTGAGATATCTGAGAATCCAAGAATTAGAAATGGTTGTACCCGACGAAACTGAAAGAAGCTTGACACTGTTCTCCGTGGTAACTCCAGCCCTAGAGGTGGTTTCAGATTTCTTCCCTTCTTTCTAATTTGCCTTGAACTTTCTGCAGTTCTTCTTGAAGTGGTATTTCTTATGGCAGTAGTAACACTCCTTATCCTTGTGGCTCTTGGATTTAAATCTCCCGCGGTTATCCAACTTGGCACCTTTCTTCTTGGATCGACCTCGATCATTCAACTCATTGACTAGTAGGCCTTCATTTTTCAAGTCAACTCCCGTGCTTTTGTTCATTTTAACATGAGAGATGATGTCTTGAACAACCTCTTCAAACCGAAGAGTCTCCTTGCCAAACATGAGTGTGGTCTGGAAATGTTTGAATGACGACGGCAAGGATCGTAGAAAAAGCAAAGATTTATCCTATTCTTCAAACTTTACCTCCACTCGCAACAAATTAGTTATACAACGGTTAAACACATTAAGATGCTCCATAATATCATCTCCATCTTCCATACGAAGATTAAACAATTCATCTTTTAAGAAAAGCTTGTTAGAAAGAGTCTTTCTCATGTAGAGATTCTCTAACTTCTCCCATGTGCCTCTTGTGGTAGTCTCCTCCATTACGTTGTAGGTGATTTCGTCGGATAAGTACAGCTCAATCGAGCTCATCGCCTTGAAGTCTGCCTTGTTCCAAGCTTCTATAGACATCGTCTCTGGCTTGTGCTCAACCGCCATAATGCACATGTGTAGTTCTTGCTGAATCAAGATATTCTTCATCTTACGCTGCCATAGTGTGAAATTGCTTCACCCATCGAATGACTTCAACTCAACCTTCACACCGCCGATTATCGACTTGTCTTCAGCCATTAAGAACACCACAACCTCGCATACCACTTGTTGGTGTTGACGAACCGTGAAACTTCTCAACACCACTTTAGGTTCTTGTTCTTAATGACAAAAAGATAAAAGATAATCACATAAAGAATGGACATAAGGATTTACGTGGAAAACCCAAACGGGAAAAACCAGGGGTTGAGCTCAGAGCTCGGAGGATACTTCACTATATGGAATCAACAAATGGGTATAAGGCACACACGACACACCCGACACCGCCGATTTCCACACAACCCTCACTCACGCTCTTTGTCTATTAACTCAACACTCGAGATCTCTACAACACAAGAGACTCTTTCACTCTAACTCTTTATACTTTTAAGAAAACAAGTGGAAAACTTAGATTAACCTTGGATTGCTTTTGATAATCTCTCCACAATGAGAGCATGCCTTTTTATAGGCCTTGATTAATCTTTTCATCTTTCAAAATGCTTGGGAATACACAAATCTGTCCAGATTTGGGTAGGGTATTTTGACTGACCATAACTCCATCCATACTGCTCCGATTTTTGTGATTCAAAGCTTGGAGTAAATTATGCATGTACCTCTACAAATTTTATATAGAATTCTGAGCCAAATAATAACTTCACCATACCCAAAAAGACCATGCAAAATTGTATCTGCATGCATAAAATTATAGCAATAAATTTAGTTGGAAATTGAGCCAACTCCACTCCAACAATCTTCTCTTGGATCTCTTAGAGGAATGAGTTGTATTGTTGGGAATTAAACGCCTTAATCCCTAATAAAACAAAAACGCAGAATAGAAAAAGTACACCAAGATTTACGAGGTTCGGCAACTGCCTACGTTCTCGGAAGCCACACAGTTAATTTTATATTAATCAAACAAGAAATTACAAATCAAGAGCAAATCCTAAAACTGAGATTTCTCAAAGATGAACATTGTAGCTACAGTGTTAATAATTAAAGGGAATAAACCCTTTCAATTCTCTCTCTCTCTCTCTAAAGTCCTTTCTTAATCTCCCCTCAATGCACGGTTGAGAGCTGGAGATAAAGAACTAAAATCGCTGCTGCAATTTCAAGGTTTGGAGAAGAGGAACGCTGCTGCGTTATTTTGGTATCGCCGCTAGAGAGAAATCAGAGGAGGAGAAGCAACATCAAAACCCTAGGGCGACGAGGGGTTTATATAGGCAAACATGACAGGCTGGCGACAGCCTGTCGCCAGCCACGCGAAGACGCGGACGTCGGAGCGCCAAAACGCGAACGTCAGAGCTTGGACGCGAGGGTCGGTGTCCCAAACGCGAGGGTCAGAGTCTGAAACGCAAGGGTCGAATTTCCCAAACGCGAGGGTCGCGTTTTCCACAATTTGAGCTCGCCTGCTCGAACTCCACTTGAAACTGCGCCTGCAGTTCGCCGTCGACTTCGCCTGAGTCGACGTCCACGCTCGCCTGCATGGTTCCCAAGCTCGTCGGAGCTTCGCCGGAGCTCCTTGCCGGAACTGAGGTTTGATCTACACCCCTTTCTATCAATCTCCCACTTGGAGATCAAACCGCCGTCAATGGGCTATCTCATCAAGCTCCTCTCCTGTGTGGCTCCGCCCTCATCATCTATGCATGAAGGCCAACTGAAGTTACGCACAACTCTAGTTTCTGAAAGATCGCTGCCTTTGCCAACATATCCGCTGGATTCTTTCTTCCTTGAATATTCTGTTGAAATCCTTTGACAACTTGTCGGGCTCTGTATCTTCTGGAACCATTCTGCTCCTTTTTTACTCGATACACCCACTTGTTGTGACGTGCCTTCTTCCCTATGGGCAACTCAGCTAGTCCCCATGTCTGGTTGGAGATCAGAGATTTCATCTCTTCTTTCGTAGTAAACTCCCACTTGCTCGCATCTCCACTCTGACAAGCTTCATCAAAGCTTTCAGACTCCCCTCTATCTGTCAGCAACATATAATTCATGTATCTGCTGTTAGGCACAGGAGGACGAGTACTTCTCCTTAATATCGGAGCTGGTGCATCGGGCTTCTGCGCATCATTCTGTCCAACAGGCTCTTCTGGCTGAGGACCCTCTGCATTGGGTTCTTCCGAGAGGTTACTCGGAACATCATCTGCATCTACAAATGTTGACTCGCTCTCTGAGTCACCGTCAACTGTCTTATGCATGTCCTTGTATATCACATTCTCGTTGAATGTCACATCTCTGCACCTGATCATCTTCTTGTTTTCGTTGTCCCAAATGCGGTAGCCGAACTCGTCTTCACCATACCCGATGAATGTGCATTTCTTGGACTTGGGATCAGGCTCATTCCTACCTTGATCACTAATATGCACATAAGCTACACAACCGAAAACTCTGAGATGTGAGAGGGTTACCTCCTTTCCGTACCATACCTCCTCTGGTATTCTGTACTCCAATAAAACCGATGGACCTCGGTTGATCAAATAAGCTGCTGTGTTGACTGCTTCTGCCCAGAACTGTTTCGGTAGACCTGACTGTATACGGATGCTTCTGGCTCTCTCTGTCAACGTTCTATTCATGCGCTCAGCCACACCATTGTGCTGAGGTGTGCCGGACACGGTCCTCTCTATTCTGATACCGTGCTCATAGTAGAACTTTTTAAATCTGGTGTCTTCATACTCACCACCATTGTCTGTTCTGAGTTTCTTTACCCTCAAATCGGTCTTATTCTCGACCATGGCTTTCCATCTTCTGAAAGCCTCAAACACTTCTGACTTTTTCTTCAGAAAGTAGACCCACACTTTCCGATAGTGATCATCAATAAAAGTCACGAAGTAGTGTTTCCTACCAATCGACGTGGTGGTTGTTGGTCCCCAAACATCTGAGTGAACAAGCTCTAGCTTCTGCTTCCTGGGGGTTCTGCCACTTGTCTGAAAGCTAACTCTCTTCTGCTTTCCAAGTATGCATTCTTTACACACATCAATCTCTACTGATTGTAAACCTGGTAGTTTTCTCTTTGTGTACATAACCTTCATCCCCTTTTCACTCATATGACCGAGTCTCTGGTGCCATAGCTTTGAAGTCTCATTGCCTGCCACAACTGAGATCGAACAACGTGCACCTACTGTCATATACAGGGTACCAGTCTTCCTGCCTCTGGCAATCGTCATTGCGCCTTTCGAAATCCTCCAATCATCACCATGGAAAGTCGTCGTGTAGCCTTCACTAGCCAGCTGGTTTACTGAGATTAAGTTCCTCTTCAGGTCGGGAATATACCTGACATCCTTCAGCTCCCATACTGATCCATTCAGCTTAATCTTCACTACACCTTTGCCAATAATGGCACATGGTTGATCGTCACCAAGGTATACATTTCCAAGGTTTCCTGGGATATACTTCTCGAGGAATTCTTTCTGAGAAGTAGCATGAAATGATGCTCCCGAGTCCAACACCCAAGACTCCTCCTTGCTCTCCAAAGAGCATATCAACGCATCATCTCCTCCTGAGGTGGAAGCAACATTCATATCTGCCTTTGCCTCCCACTCCTTCTGTGCACTCTTGCACTGATTCTTGTAGTGCCCGATTTTCCCGCACTTCCAACACTCGATAGCCTTCTAACTGTTGGGATTCCTGGATTTGGATCTTCTATCATCTGATCCATTTCCTCTGATTGAATTTCTACCTCTTGACTCTGTATGCAATACTAAAGAGGTTGTAGCTTCATCCGACTCTCTCCGTCGGATCTCCTCACTGAGAACCAGATCACGAACGTCATCGAACTTTAACTTATTGCTTCTCGATGAGCTACTCACAGCTGTGACTGTAGCGTTCCAACTCTCTAGTAGGGAAGACAAAAGGATCAACGCTCGAACTTCCTCATCAAACTCAATATCAACTGAACTCAATTGGGTCGTGACTGTATTGAGTTTATTGAGATGATGTGCTACCGATGCACCTTCCGCCATTCGCAGATTGAACAACCGTCTCATCAAATGGACTTTATTTGAGGCTGATGGTTTCTCATACATATTTGAGAGTGCTGCCATAAGACCCGCTGTGGTCTTCTCCTTCGCTATGTTGAACGCAACATTACGAGTTAATGTTAATTTGATAACTCCGAGGGCTTTTCTGTCCAGAAGATTCCAATCTTCTTCCTTCATACCCTCCGGCTTCTCCCCCGAGAGAGGTTGATACAGATTTTTCTGATACAGATAATCCTCTATCTACATTTTCCAGAATCCGAAATCTGATCCATCAAACTTCTCTAATCTCACTTTCTCTTCATCTGCGGCCATGGCTCCCACTTGAATCTGACTTCCTCTAGATCGTTTCACGTTCTGATACCAGTTGTTGCGAATTAAACGCCTTAATCCTTAATGTAACAGAAACGCAGAATAGAAAAAGTACACCAAGATTTACGAGGTTCGGCAACTGCCTACGTCCTCGGGAGCCGCACAGTCAATTTCTTATTAATCAAACAAGAAATTACAAATCAAGAACAAATCCCAAAACTGAGATTTCTCAAAGATGAACACTGTAGCTACAGTGTTAATAATTAAAGGGAATAAACCCTTTCAATTCTCTCTCTCTCTAAAGTCCTTTCTTAATCTCCCCTCAATGCACGGTTGAGAGCTGGAGATAAAGAACCAAAATCGCTGCTGCGATTTCAAGGTTTGGAGAAGAGGAACGCTGCTGCGTTATTTTGGTGCCGCGGCCAGAGAGAAATCAGAGGAGGAGAAGCAACATCAAAACCCTAGGGCGACGAGGGGTTTATATAGGCAAACATGACAGGCTGGCAACAGCCTGTCGCCAGCCACGCGAAGACGCGGACGTCGGAGCGTCAAAACGTGGACGTCAGAGCTTGGACGCGAGGGTCGGTGTCCCAAATGCGAGGGTCGGAGTCTGAAACGCGAGGGTCGAATTTCCCAAACGCGAGGGTCGCGTTTTCCACAATTTGAGCTCGCCTGCTCGAACTCCACTTGAAACTGCGCCTGCAGTTCGCCGTCGACTTTGCCTGAGTCGACGTCCACGCTCGCCTGCATGAATCCCAAGCTCGTCGGAGCTTCGCCGGAGCTCCTTGTCGGAACTGAGGTTTGATCTACACCCCTTTCTAACATATCTCATAGCCAATTTTTTCACCTATTCTTCCACACACAAACACCCCACACAGACATGTATATGCGCGCGCATATACACATACACACACACAATAGATGCATAAACACTAGATAAGAGCAATAGTATTAAGCTACGTGGGACTTAGAAGCACACTAGATAAAGCTAATTTGTCTTATTGTTAAACTGCTTTACAGTTCCATACCATGAAATAGTACATTTTAAATCTACTGTTGCATGATATGGAACTGTAAAGCAGTTTAGCAATAAGTCAAATTAGCTTTATTTGTTTTAGATGTGAAATTTTCCACTATGCATAGCTTAAAACCCCGTGTGTGCATGCACTAGCACTTCATGCTGATTTCATAGCCTAAAACGTATGTAAGTTGTAGATCATGTGATTTTGACATTCTCTGTCTATGAATCTCCTAGTCGTTTCTTTCTGACATACCCAAAAGACAAAAAGGAGAACTTTATTGGGAGGAAGCAAATTGAGATGGATGGGCATTTGGAACCGACCAAGAAAGCACAAGTTACTAGTATATATAAATCATAGTTAATGAGCATTTAAGGTGTGGGTGTAAGCAACTGTGGATGGAGTTAAAAAGGATTTGTTAATTGATCAATACGTACAGACGACCTTAAAGGCGTTGAGAAAAATGGACATAATTCATGTAGACATGAAAGCTGTATTTTATTGTGGTTATTATGTGTAGACACATGTGTGCATATGAACCTTCTGTGTCTAAGCAAATGCTACAATTAACTCTGTGATCATCCCTTGGGATGGTGCTTATCACTCGAAGGGTGCTTAATAAGTGCAGTCAAGTAAATTACCCATAAGGATTTATTTCATGATCCATCCTGAAGAAAGAACAAATGACTATTTGTTTAAAATAAATACTTTAAATTTCAGTTATGACTATATGGTAATCGGAAAAGGTTAACCCCCTGGAGCAGCAACTGGCTGATATCATTTTTTTTAATTCCCCAATTTTTTCTTAAGATGGTAGCAACTAATGATGTTTAAGACCACTTCTATACCCATTGTGTGATGTGCTTATATTAAAACCTCTAGTTTGTCTTTGGATGATGAGTCATAATAAAATTTTCCATAGCGAATCGTCTATACAATGCTTATTGGCTCCGAAACTTCATGTTTCAGTGTGCCCTACTACTCTAAAGAGGATATGCAGACAGCATGGAATAACTCGTTGGCCTTCAAGAAAGATCAAGAAAGTTGGACGCTCTTTAAAGAAACTTCAAGTTGTTATTGACTCAGTCCAGGGTGCTGAAGGGACCTTTCAGTTTAGTTCTGTATATGAAAATTTCGCAAAGATCTCTAGCCCAAATAAGGAGTTACTTGAGAAGCAAACAGATCATCCAGAGTCATCAAACACACTTCAACAACTAGAAGGAAGATTTAGCTCCCCCACTTCTGCATCAAACTCTCTTTCTTCTGCTTCTTGCAGCCAAAGCTCCAGTTCAAGTTTGGGCTGTTCTAGTGGATCAAAGCAACTGATTCATACTTCACAACCTGCCATCAAACATGAAGTCCCTACGGAAGAAAACAAAATAGAAAATAGCGAGGTGGAGTTGTGGTCCTCTAGTCGGGAGCCACCAAGACCTCTGGTTCGATCACAAAGTCACCATGCCTTTGTTCACCGTCCTACTTTAGAGAATTCGTCTCTACTGACAAAAAGATCACAAAGTCACAGGGCCCTTGCTGAGCATCCATCTTTAGAAAATCCATCTCAATTGCAAAAGAGATCAGAAGTATACAAAATTAAGGCTATATATGGTGAAGAAAAAGTCCGATTCAGGCTTCAGCCTGACTGGGGCTTCCGAGAACTAAAGCAAGAAACAGTAAAACGGTTTCACATAACTGATGTAAATTCTGTGGATATCAAGTACTTGGACGATGATTCTGAGTGGGTCCTATTGACATGTGATGCAGATCTTCAGGAATGTATAGATGTGTATAAATCATCTAATTCTGGTATTATCAAAATGTCTGTACACCATGTAGCTTCTGCAGTTGTGACAGTCAATCTTTGCTAAGTTGGGTGCTTCGGCCGGTAATTTGACGCGCTCCTTGCATAAGGGTATTGTTGTCTGTGTTTTTTTACTGTATCATATATACTAACAGTAGATGTTCGTAAGATAGTGAAGAATGCATCGATGATGGTAACACTACTCTCACGGTGGTCGGAGTATTGTTTAAATACTTTTAGTGCTCCTGAGGATTATGAGGTACCTTCCACATACTATGGTTAACTGTTTCAGGACAACCCTCTCACATGACAAGTAAGAAATATTTACATTACTTCTCTCAGTGTATTTTCGTGGATAATGTTCGTCAGTGTTTACAACTTTGATCTTTTTGGTCCGTCAATGACCGGAAATCTGAAAAGTATTTAACAAGCTACAAATGTAGAGTAGAGGTTGTATAGTATGTAGAGTAGAGGTTGTATAGTAGGAGGCGATTTGTACAGTTAACTTTGTCTAAGTTCCTCAAGCTGTTTCATTCTTTTCGTGTCCCGTTTGTTTTATTTCGTGATCTGGTGGAGTACGAAGAATATCATTGTACTGTCGTGAACTAACTGTTCAGGTTACCTTATATGTTTGTTTCATTCTTTTCAGTGCCAATTCTGTCAAATTAATTTGCGCATTCTTTTTAGTGCAAACTCCGTTCAAATTAATCTGCGCATATCAGAAAGGATGCTTTTATGTATTTCCACACAACTGTTGTCATTTGATGCATGCTCAGCTTTTGTTGTTGTGGAATTGAACATTTTGCTGAGTAGGTTTATACAGTGGCATGTCCTACAGATATTTATCTTTGCTATTTAAACATCTAAATTTATTAAAACATTTTTGCTGAATAAACTCTCTTGGAGCAGAGCAGGGTATGTGTGGATGCGGTCCCATAATTATGTTCTCTTTTGGAGGAAAAGAATTATTAGGTCCCGAAGGTATCTCACAAGCTAGTCTGCCTCCTGTAGCAATCCAAAATTTATCTCAGGAGCATCGCCATAATTAATTTTTCTAGTGATCAGTGAAGTAGCTACAGCATGTTCATCGTAGAAATTTGAGAAGCCCTTAAAAATGTAGAGAGATTTATCAAAAAAAAAAACCCCAAAGTTCATCTTAAGATTATGCAAATAGACGTCAAAAAGACACCGAAGCAGAACATTTTTAGTATGTCCCATTCCATGACAGGGCTCCCGCACGAATAGCTTAATGCTAAATGATTCATAGCCAGACTCTAAAAGAGCATTTGTAAAGTCCCAGAATAACAACTAATCCTGGAACCTAAATCTAGTAGCAGTATTATTATGCAAGTTGGATGCCTTGTCAAACTGATGCCTGTCCTCAGAACGTTATATGAAACTGGAATGTTACACGTGATAAGAGTGCAAATACTTTGGAATTTAAGACACGCGAAAAAGGAAGAAAACAATTAAATAAATAATGAAAATATTTAGACTATACATAAGATCTTCATAGGAACAAGTAATATCATACATGTCAATAGGAATAAATACTTTGGAGCATATACAAGCCTAAAGAATAATCCCCAGTCAATACAACTACCACATGTAATACAACTATAATAAATAACTAACGCTTTTTCTACAATATGAACGCTAGTAAACTTGTGTACAAGTTAATTCATGGTACGATCATCCTCTGGCCTTTCAAGCGGCACGTACCTTGAAGGAGGGCCACATATGCTCAATAGAACCTGCATTCATTTAAAGACTGTCATTCCTCTTCTTGCCTAAAGATGGGAATATGAATTTAAGGCACAAAGTTAACCCGACTTACTGGGAGAAAAACAAGCCCATGCAAAAACCCAAGGAGGACCAGCGCCAGGTACATCTGGAAATAATACACCTGCAAGAACATAACAAACAAATACTCAGATATGAAATAAAAGCAGGGAAAGAAAATGGACTTTTGAGAATTGAGTATCAGGTTTGAGTTAGAGACCACAAAGATTTCTGATTTTGCAAAATGTAGGACAATAACTCCTACTAGCTTTGTCAACGTGATTCCACTGGGACAAATGAAAAGGATATAAATGTTAGAGATAGTTTTTGAATGATAACTTGCAGCAGTGGGAAGTCTAAGAAGAACTTAAAGCCCAAATTATTTTGCTATGTCATTATGGTTAGTTTGATTTGTTAAGTGGAGATTCTACTGCATGCAGCAGGGAAAATAAATAAATTTCTGCAAAAGTATCAGTTCAAACTTGGTTATTGCCTCGATGGAGAAATAACACATGATGCAACAGAAATAACTAAAACATATGATGCAGCTATTCTTTTAAAGAAACACAACCCATGGGCTGTTTTGTAACATGCAAAGAGCTTACCTACTACATTTACAAAAGAAGTTTCAGTAAATGTTTTTTATTCAACTCCTTTTTTTTTTTTTTTTGAAATTAGCCACTAGCCTGAGATATCATTTGCAGTAAGTGTTAGTTGTTGATAGTTCTCCTTGATCTCCATAAACTGATCAGATATCGGTCATAGTATTAACCCTTACAACAAAATCTGCTGTTACCTGAATATGGAAGCACCCATAGTACTCAGGGCGGCTTTTGCCCGAGTTCTTCTGTCGCCACTGCTTGCCTGTGGAAAGCAAAAGAGGGAAATATTGAGCAAAATAGTTGGTGTGTAGGATAGTAACAGAAAAGCTGTGTAAAATCACCCACCGGAATTAGGTGGTTTCAAATGTTACTGTGAACATGAAGCAATGAGTTGCCCCACTTAGTTCTCTACTGACTGTATTGTTTATGGCACCTCCTCAGTATTCAAAATTCTTAAACTGATCAGACATCTTAGTATATTACACATCAGCTAATTGTAGTTTTTGACCTTAATCTCATTTTAAAGGGGAAAAAGCGGACAACAGTTTTTGTGTGCTTAGTGTAATTGCATTTTTCTCATAACTTGCCTTCTTATCCTAGTTCCACCACTTTCATGTCCGTATCTTCCTGATACAACCAATGCTTCTAGAAAATTATTATTTATCGTCAGGGGATCCTGATCAAATGATAGATTACCAAACTTCATATTTCATTTATGAAAATGTTATCAGGAGGCACGTGAAAAATAAGAATTTGCAATAACAATTAGACCGTACGTAGCCATTTCTGCTTACTTAAGTTATTTCTGACCATTTTTTTCCTGATATAATGACCAAGGCCTTTGGATAATAATTATTTCTCCCTTTGGAAATACTACGTATGATAATTCCATGTGCAGGATTTTGATGCCATCTATTGCAACATGGATCATTGCTCCATTTAAATGCATGGGGGTGACTATGCTTTCAATTTAATGTACCTCTAAATTATCAATTTCATATTCTTTTACTTAACATTTTAAGCAATGTATCAAAATACCTTTTTGCAAACAATTTCTTGATAAAAACATTGTTAATGAAAAGAATTACAATCGTTATGCAAATGCTTTGTAATTAAGAACTTCAGAGAATCACAATCTACCAAAAACTAAGAAAACTAACCGAGAACGAATGTGTTATATGAACACAAAACTCAACAGCTATACCAATTGCCATGACAAGGTTTACAACAGACACAGCATTAAGTTGAATCTTCAGGATCGCCATTACACCCTGCAAGATTCATCATATATTAGAGGACCAAAAGATGAAACTGACTAATAAACAATAACATAAAACAAGCAGATAAAGCTAGATACATTTAATGGCACGTAAGTGACAGGTATACATTGATCAGTAGGAAACTAAATAACTAGATGTAGGTATTTTTTTTGTAGGAACACATTTGAAAATGAAATAGAACACACCTTGCTCTAATAAATGAAATATATTCTTCAAATCTTAGTCAACGCTTTGTGCCTTCCTTCCTACGCATCATCTACCTGTGAACTAGTGTTACTTTGTTACAGTAAGTTGAATTATTTGTAATAGGTAATAGGTGATGTGTTCCAATAGTTTACCACACTTCCAGCGTAAACACTATAAAAGATAGGTTATTAAATTACCCCCCCGCCCGCCCCCCCCCCCCCCCCCTCCAAAAAAAAAAAAAAAAAACCAACCCCACCCAAAAGAAAATCATATATCTTGCTACTGCTACTCTTGATTGAAGGGATTAATTTGAAGTGACTTATAAGGGCGTGAGGACCTAATAGAAATTTTAATAATCCACTATGGGCGAGGGGCTAATTTATCAAATATTTCAGGGACTAATATTGAAAAAACCCTAAATGAAATAATCATAAATTTCATGAATTCAGCAATTAAACAATAAAATAGGAATTCAAAATTATTAAAAGATTCAAATGATGACGCATAGAAACTCAATTTGATTGATATTTTAGTAACAATTAAGGCTGTTTAAGTTCTTCTAACCTGATTTAATGATGTATCGTCAAATAGCTTCGATAGTTATTGAAAACAGTTATCTTGATTAAAGTGTGAAGGTCACAGGAGCATCATAAAACACAACATACACAACAAAAGGTGTTGATCATAAATATCATCAAGAAGGGTAAGTTACCATCATATCTATAACAATCATTGCCAAAACCACCAAAATGATCAATGAAGTCCACAAGCTGCAAAAAACATTGTAAGAGAGCTTCAAAATGTAAGTTCTAAAATCAGAAATGAACATAAGCCCATGTTCACAAACAACATAGTGTACATAAAACTGACCTGCAGGTTATAACCATGCAAACAAGAAATACAGCACCTGTTAAAATTAACAGAATATTATCTGGTCAGAGACATAATTGGAAATCCTAGCTAGGTTATTGTAATCTATCAAGAATCTCACGGAAACCTAAATGCATGCAAGAATTAAGGAGTAACAGCATCTTAAAGGACAAAATATGCTTATAGGAAAAGTAGCAAGTACACTAAGGAGCTTCTTTTCTACTGCTACTACAGACAATTTAACTTTCATATCTAATGTAGGCATCACCAGCAGCTGCAGATCATATGGAGACGGCATAAGTGATATTGATGATGACAAAAGAGAAGTCTTATTATCAGATATCATTAGATTTGCAGCGTCACCTAAGTACTATTTAGAAACTATATTACCTGAAAAAAATTATAGAAACAGCTGAACTGTTAATTCTAGCGAACCACTAGAAGAATGTGAAATTGATCAATATTGCCATCCATTAAGGACTCAAATAAAAGATGAAATAGTAGGTGCTAGTTCCAAATAATTTATTTCCTCCACTTTCGAGTTAGGTTAAGTGGTTAGAATATTTCTGAGAGGTATGTTGAAATCAACACTAATATGGTGTTTAAGATGAAAATTTTCCTATCAGAACTGAACTTTTAGATATTTCAATCATTTTCCCTCATTTTCGGGGTTAATTGAGAGGTGCTAAAGAAGTCTGAATTTTTAGATTACTATTTGCTAGAGACTCCCTCATGAAAAGGTCACAGAACAATTTCAGAAACTTCTAACCATGCTTAAGTCCTTATATATGTGCATTTTTCTCAAAGCTACCACTTGTGCAATATGGCAGTTGCACTGCTATGGAGCCACACTTAGATTGCAAATATAAATATGTCACTTGTTTTAGTCCACATCCCACAAATTCAGAAGCTTTTGAACCAGTACTATAATCATACTACGCACTTTAGATGCACCTGCTGACAGTTTCCTATAGAAGTTCCCTCAACCCGGAAAATTTAGTTTTTGCTTTTAACCATAAACTCTAGTTGTTGGGTAGTTAGTCTTCACATAGTGTCCAGCATATTAATTCAAAAATCCTGTGGCTTACATCGGTGGGGAGAGTTGAACCAAGGAAAGTTAGTAGGGATATAGTCTTAGCGACAATCATTTACTTCTTTTGGTCTCCAAATACAGGTTAACATAAACTACATATTTAGTCTTCTTCATGTTCTTACTCTCCCATTTATACCTTTTTAAGTACACCGCAAACAAACTAGAAAGTTCTCAAATTAACATTTTTATGCTTAGCTGCTACTCATTGTCATCAGTGTCTTCAAATATCACTGCATTTGCACATTGTCCTCTCGACATTTCTGTACCACTTTCACTTTTGATAATCCCCTATTCCAGGATCTTTCATCACCACTTTAAGAGAGTTTTCTCTTTCTATTCCCCCAATAGATTTAACCCTCAAAATTTTCTGCCTCTCATCAGGTAGATATAAACGAGCATGTGCAAGGTAACAAAACCATTAGCTCCAGAATACACATAGTATAACATATTTCTAGGTAGACCTCCCCATTTACATATAAATTTCAAATGACGTCGAGAATATAAAAGATCAAACGAAGTGAATAAATAAGTGAGTAATAGATTTCTAGACAAGGAAAATAGCTTGAAAGATGAGTAGGAAGAACAAACCCCTGCAATCACTAAGATGTATTAGTTAATGGAGGTAATGATTATAGTACTCAAAAAAAGAATAGTTCCACCATAGTGGGTGAGTGAATATTTGGGCGGTTTACATAGTAAAAGCCAAAAGACTCAAGTTTAGCATTGGCTAGCCGATTTTAGTAGTGGTTTTACCCAAATAGTGCACTACACTCATTGAGTCCCAATACTTATACCACACTTATAGGTCTGTGGGTCCGGAGCATTGACAAATGGTATCAGTGCAGGTAGCTAGCCAGAAGTGTGGAACTAAGTGCTACGCATAACCAAGTGCTACAATGCATGAGTGCGGTGGGAGCCACCTCTAGAACTCATAGGAGCCACATCCACATTTCCTGACGGTGTGATATTGGAAATGACCAATTATCACGCCACAATAAGGATATCACATGTTTAAAGGTGGAATGATTGTAGCACCCCAAAATGAATAGTTCCCACTGGTGTTATCAAAGGTGCATGCCTCGTTGTACCTCACGCGTCCTGCGATGTGGGGCAGTGGCGAAGCGCGCCACATTTAATGTGGCAGCGCCTTTTGCGTCTCGCAAGCAAGTGCATGCAAGACATAACCTTATATATTTTTGTTCATAACTAATAAAACAAAAGGCAAGATAAATTCATTAGGCCTTTTTAGTTGTGCGATTAAGGACCCTAACAATCTTCTTTTACTATTTGATTTTGCTTCAAAAGTTTTGGTTGGACTTTTTATTGATATTATGAACTTTCCTACTTTGCAGGATGTGTTAGCATTAGAATTATGATTTTATTTTGTAATTTGGTCGTAGATATTACTTATCTTAACATATTTTTATATGAAAATTCATAAACATGCTCTTTCATGCTTGATTATCCATCCTTAAAAACTGTGTAGTTGATTATCTATCCTTAAAAACTGTGTACGGTGTGCGCCTTGCTTAACTTGGTCACACGTCGCATTGTACCTTGTGCATATGCGCATAAAGGGACTTGGAGCCTCGCATTGCGTCTTGCGCATTTAACACTAGTCCCCACATCGCCTGATGGTGATACTGGAACAAACTAATTGTCATGCTGTAATGAGGAGATCACATGTTTAAAGTTGGGATGATTGTAATACCCCAAAAAAGAATAGTCCCACATTAGTGAGAGTCAATATTTGAGTGGTTTATATAGTAAAAGCCAAAGCTTAAGTGTAGCATTGGCTAGGCGATTTTGGTAGTAGCTTGAGCCAAACAATGTGCTATACTCAGCACGTTTGCTATATCCACTCCCAAACAGTAATTTTGGGAGTTGGATTGTTGAAAATGCCCTTTTGTTGCAGAAAAATTAATTACCCACCGGATTGGCTGTCCGGTGGGAGAAGGGCAATTTAGTCCTCACACACCCCCAAAGTTACTGTTTGGGAGTGTGAATAGTTGGACCCTATACTCAGTAGGTCCCATAACTTACATCGCACTAGCAGCGTGGGCTTGGGGCATTGACAATGGTAGAATATAAAACTGGGCATAAAATGTAGTTTAATATTTCTTTCAATCAAAAGCTATGCAAGTGAAACATATTATTACCAAGTTAGATAGACAGCAGTATTCACTAAGTTGGCAAGCCTACTAACATATAAATAACATACAATCATCTGAAATATAATGAATACTAACCAAGACCAATGGAAATGTTGATCAATGCCGTTTTCCATATATCAAGGTACTGCTCAAAGAATATGTAGAACACGGAATATGGAAAGATTTCCATCTGCATAAGAAGGACGGATGAACTCTATATGGGTCATACAGCACTTAAATAATATACATTGTGTATTGCCTTCATAATCAGAAGCAGCAGGAGCATAATTTGTTTCGAATATGAAACTAGAGTTAAAAATTCCAAAAACAAGATGTGAAATATGCCCTGGAGAAAGAGTGTTCAAGAGAAAATAAGTAGAAAGTAGATGTCTTAGAATATCACAGTAGTTTATATTGGTATTTCATAGACGTAGTGTGTGCATAAGCAAATGGAAAAATGTAGTACAATTAGTTTGTCTTTCAACTTGTGGATCATCATACCATACTACCCTCCACTATAAAGAAAACTAATATCTATCTTGAAACTAAAAGAGATCTGGTTTAGCTAGAAGAGACTTAAAAGAACAAAATTTGATGCAAGACATCTTGCTTACTACATGGTTTCTTAATACGTCTTGCATATCATTTTCGTTAGGGAAAAATGCTTGAAGGACCCAAAATGATCAAGTGAGTGTGACTAAGCCCCAAGACTTGGTCAATGTGTGCCCTTAAAATGAAATTGAAATGTGATTCAGCCCCTAAAGTGATTCAGCATACTGCATTTTCCTTGAAAACCCCAAAATGCCCCCCTTCAACAAACTCCATCCATCTCCTCTTTTCTTTAACAAAACCCCAAAATTCACCAGTGCCTTCAACAACCTCTCCCCCCTCTTTCTCTCAAATTCCTCCATCAAAAAATCCCTACAAACCCAAGCAAAGCTCTTGCCTTCTCCAATTCCTTGACCACCTCATCTGCCTCAACGACTTCTCATTTGATGTCGCCGTACTCCCTGTCCAGAGATTGCTTATTTTATAAGCCCATTCTCAATTCCATATCAAAAGCAACTAAGCATAGCTTATGATTGAGGATTTCTTTTCGATCGAGAGCCTAGGATTTCTGCAACATGCAAAAGATTCAATTTTGATTGATTTTTCTTTGAAATGATGAAATTTATAGATGCATATTGAGAAAACGAAGGATTCAAAAGCGGGATTTGAGGAGGAGGAAATCTCTAGTGGTGGCGATGAAAGATTGATGATCACTCCTCCACCTAAATTGAGCTGCTAGACCGCCTACTTTATCCGCCCTCCGACTACATGCAGGCACCGCCCCTATTCCCAACAAGAAATGACTCTCCGCCTCCTCTCTTCGCTACCACATTGATTTAGGTATTAATATCAAGAACTTGTTAATGCTAATAATAAGTTGGTATATATAAAGACCGGTTGTTAATGTTAAGAGTTAGTTGTTAGAGTTAACCATTGGCTATTAATGTTATAAGTCAGTTGTTAAACTTAACGATTGTTTGTTCAACTCATGACTTAGAGTTAACTATTGGTTGTTTAGCTTATGAGTCAGCTGTTAGGCTTAACTATGATTGTTAAACTTGTGAGTTAGTTGTTAGTTTTATTGGTTATACATTAACCTTATGTTTTATATGTTAATCTTTTTTGTATGTGCTTCAGGTACGATCATGTTACCTTATATATTGCTGCTACATTTAATAGCTGAATATCAAAAGCTCGAATGTTACGTATCTTGGTGGTAACTACACACAAGATGATTTTAGCGCATATGCATGATAGATGGGTTTTAGCTTCAATATGGAATGGATTCTTATGTCCATAAGCTGAGTTCTAAAACTTAAGTCCTAAAGTTATATTATGACAATTGATTTCTAACTTTGGAAATTCTATGACCAATCACCGAAAAAAATGTGAAAGTGGTGGACCAAAGAGAAGTTTGGTTCACTGACTAGTTTGGAAATCTCTTTTTTCTATGATTGCCAATGGTTTGCAGAGAAACAAACAAAGGTCATAACTGGAGTGCATGTGAAGAACCAATCTGAAAATTTTATTGATTGGATGACTTTCATATTGTGTGAAATATGCTAATGTATTTTACTTAAACATTCAAAGTTAAAGAATCAGATTAAAGTATGGTTGTAAATGTTGTTAGTTATTAAATTTAAGGGTTGACTATTAAGTTTAAGAGTTAGTTGTTAGATTTAAGTATTGATTGTTAATGTTGGCCATTAGTTATTAAACTTAAGTATGGATTATTAAACTTAAAAGTTAGTTATTAGGTTTAAGTGTTGATTATTAATATTGTCTGTCAGTTGTTAAACTTAAGGATTGGTTGTTAAACTTATGAGTTATATGCTACATTTAAGTATTAGTTCTTAAGCTTAAGAGTTAATTGTTAAAGTTAAAGATTTACATCATATATCGCAAAGAAAATATTACCTGATAACATTAAATAAAATATTGCTAACCATCCATGCTAAACACAAACAACGAAGTGTTTACAAATAACTAACTATTAACAAAAAATCAATAAACTTAACATATAACATATAAATATAATTAGTTATTAATCTTTAACACTAACTGTTGACCTTAACAACTAAGCACAAAGCTTACAACTAAGCACAAAGCTTAACAACTAAAATTTCAAACTTAACAACTAGCTACTAAGCTTAACAACTAACTTTCAAACTTAACAATAAACGTGTATGCTTAACCAACCCATAAATTTAACATCCAAGCATTATATTTGACATACATCATTTAAAAATACTTGCTTTTTTTAGAGTTGGATTTTGGTATGGTCAATTTTCACCCCTTGGAAGTTTTTCAGAAATGGCAAATAACATCCTGAAAGTTTTCAAAATTGCAAATAGCCACCAAAAATTGCAGAAAATCCCTTGATAGCTTTACAAATCGCAAATAATTCCCTAAAAGCTTATAGAAAACCCCCAGAAAGTTATAGAAACTAAAATAACCCCTGAAAATTTACAAGAAACCACCAACATGTTGGTTGTTAACCTTAACAGAAAAGGGGAGAGAGCGGCACAAACTCAAACAAAAGGGTGACATGTCATGGGGTTATAATGAGGGGTAGAATGGAGATTTTTTTGGACGCTTGATGATGAGGTGGCATTGTATAATGGGGTTTAATTACATTTATTTCTTACTTTAGGGGTTTGAACACTCATTAACTTAGTCTCGGGGCTTTGTCACATTCACTTTATTTTCTTGGGGCCTCGTAACATTTTTCCCTTTTCCTTACTAACAAAAAGTTTTATTCTCTTAATTTGCTTCATAAGTTACCATTCAAGGCCCCTAATACCTTCATTTGGACATTCAGAAAACTTTTTTTAGAAATCGGTCTTGCTTAATTAGCATTTATATATTTTCATAATATTATTGGCGTCTTGATATGAACTCAGTTAAACAAATTTATTTACATCCAGATAAATAACATAAAAGAAGCCGTCTGCCAGAAAATCCACATAGTAATTTTATTCATACAAAGCCTTCATACCTTCAGAGAATTTGAAACCTTAGAACTGAACTCCCTTGCAGCTCTCATTCCATTTACATAGTCACTCTGCAAGGAATCAAGAAAGTCATACAAAGAGAGAAGAAAAAGCGATTTTTAAGAACATACAACTTAAAATCCATTACTTGTTTATTGAGGGGTGTATGATATGTACGGAACGAAGAAGCTTGAATAGTGCCACTCTCATATCCTGACGACAGCAACAACCATACTTATAAAAACCCAAGTTTCACCTCTAACTGAACTTCAAAAAATTTGGACTGTGCTAGTGGACATCTGCACTTGTAGTTAAACAACAGGTCATATGAATAGAATAAGGCAGAGACAGACCAGTTAGATCCACACTGCTAGTATAAGCTCCATTGCCTCCCTTAGCACAATTTGAAGAAGGTAGTGCCTTGAGAAACCACGGAAGCTTTTCCTTAAACTGCGCCGTAGATGGACGGCCATCATGCAAGTCTGAATGACGGAAGCACTAGAAACACCAAACAAAGAATCTCTTTCATCAAAGGTATTAATTAAAAAACATTTGCTTAGACGTCAAATACTAGCAAGTAAAAATAATTCAAGAAAAAGCCTATTCCACTTGTTTAATGATTGATTCACTGAATCTTTACATCAGTTAATGCTATATAAAATGGAATAGCTGGATACAAGAAGCATGTAAACAGATTAAGACTCAGATCTCTGGAGATAAACTTACCGTCGTGCAGTCTTTGCATATTCCAGCAATTCCACACGAACTATCACCAGGCTGACAGCAGGGAGGCTACAAACATATAATTTCAAGTCGCATCCCAGATTGTTACGAGTACACTCATGGACACAAAAATGAGATTCAATGAAATCAGAGTATTAATTTTTTTAATCACAAGTGTCAACAGTAACAAAATAATTATGAAGATAGATCTGTGCCTAAATATTTCTCATGATAATCAAATGAATAATATCATCAAGAACCATTAACTTCATTAAATCATACAAATATTGCTCAATGACATGATTAATGTCGCAGACCAAGTAATTTTAATACCAGTGATGATGAAGAATGCCTGTGGCTAGTTCACCTGCAATGGATGATCAGCTGAAGCCTCCCAAGCCTCCATGAATTTGGATTCTCATTAGGTTAAATTTAGTTATATTTCGTTTCTTTCTGAGTTTGAATCCAAGCTGAACTGAGACAGAGTTAGAAAAGTACTACTCCAGTTGAACTCTACTTGAGTTCAATTATTTACGAAGATTGGATACTTTTGAATTGGTTATTTAGATTTTTTTTTCTTTTTTATGAACTCTGCTTCTATATTATCCTAAATAGAAGATGGAGACAGCAGTCCTGTGAGTAAGAGGAATTGTGTTCGTTTTTATTCCAATTAATCTATAGTAATTAATTTTCTGTTTTGTAATTTATTAATTTCAGTTCTGTGATTTATTGGTTGAGATTTGGTTCTTGTGTTAAACAGTATTTTTCTAACAATTGCAGTTATCTCTATTTCTATTCTATGTACAATGTTATCAGAACCCAAACTCAATCGTTCTTCTAGAAATTCAAAAAGTAATCCGAATGGTTCAATAAATGGAGTTATAAATTGAACACTCAGACGTTAGAACTGATCAACTCACCTCTGAGACCTCTCTGCAAGACCGGCTTCATTCAAATGCCAAATCAAGATCAGGTTCATGGAGCTAAAATATAAAGAGGCATACAACAGGAAAAAGCCACACTTTTTTCTTTGGCAGAAAAGGTACATTTCGTTCCTTCCCTCCCTCAGTTCCTCTTCTTCCTTTCCCTAGCCTCTCTATGAAAAGAAGAGTGCTTTGAGAAATGGAAGAATGGTCTGGAATAAAGTGCCCTGATAGGTAGACATTAAAATTCCTTTACTCGTGTCCTCCCACATTCATCATCATCAATGTCTTATCTATCAACCAGCATCCTCTGCATAAAAACTTATCCTTGGGCCCATTTTTCAACACAAGTTCAGCCTAATGAGAAAGAAGATGTTGATTCCAAGTGGTATCCCAGACATCCGAATCCATCAAAATCACTCCTCTAATTTTATCTATTACCTCTCGATTTTATGGAGCCAGATAATTCTCAATGTATACATTTTTAGATGCAAAACTTTTCACATCAACAATTCTGCAGCAGTCCTAATAAACCTAGAAGATGCTAAAAATGATCTCATCCTTAACCCTGACGATGTCATATTTTGTTCAAAGATTCCATACACTAGTATTAAGCCAACGCGCTGCAGCGTGTATTATTAACCTAGTTGTATCTGTCACCAAATTGATAATATGATTTTTGTATATAACTATTTATAAAAACTTTAGCGATAATTTTTTACTACTATTTATAGAGTGAATCCCCAAATGACTTAACAAAATAATATACCAATTAGCAAGTTTTATCAATTTTCTTTAATAGATTCCGAAAAGATCTATATGTGTAAAATGTCTGATGAAGGTTCAAATCATCACCTGCAAGAATATAAAGTAAAAAAAAAGGTAGATATGAACAGTGTTTTAAGGTTACAAATTTTTACTTTAGTTTGAAGAGGGGTCAAAAGGGGGGAATTTTTGACTGCAGCATGAACAGTGTTATTAAGTTCGCTGCAGCTTTAACAGTATTTAAGTTTCGGAATTATGTTGTTTGGAGGGGTTTAATATCCTGAATTCTACTGTAGCAAGAAGAATGTTTACTGTGATTTTCAAGGTTTTGCTTTTAAGTTAAAAGTAATAGATTGGATATATTAGTTGTTTGTTTTTTCTTTTTGGGTAGATTTAACCATAGTAACAGGGTTTACCCTGAAAATAAATCCTTAAGGAAGAGACCACCAAACCTATCATATTTCAAAATAATGCAATAAGAAAACTATCACAATTACAACTTGATTATGTATAATTACACAATAATTGGAATATGCAAGAGAATATAGTTCAAAGTTCACAGAACTCCAAGATGATGCGCTAACGTATCATCAAGAAAGTGAGACATACATTTGACATAAGAGGTGATGCAAAGATATAGTAGTTCCATATATTCTGGAGAAATTATGTTTTGAACATGAATGTTGATGCAAAGAGCAATTTATGCCGTTACTTCTGAAAGAACTCGAGAATTTGGCTCAGAATAGGGAATATTGCCAAAAGGCTGATTCCTTTGTCATGCTATAAAAAACTTGACCTGTTTAGGAAAATACAGTTACGTTCTGGTATTCTCTTTCCCTTGAGTACAACTAGATAGATAAAGCGTTCTACTATCATAAGAAAATATATCTGCTTTGACATCAAGAAGATAAAAAACCTGATCATCAGGAGGGCAATAGCTTCCGTTCACAAACTTGCGACAACAGCTAAACGCTTCTGGAGACAACCATACTAGAAAGTCATCAAGCCACGAAGCAGCTGGCTTTGCAATATAACTTGATTCTGATGTTAAAGATGCGTGTGTAATCTGCAGAAAAGTAACATAGAATAACATGACTGAGACAAATATGATGTTTAATCTTGAGAACTTATTAATAACAAGCTGGACTATCTATTCAAAGAAAGTTGAAAAGGTGTCATTCGTATCTGTTGTATAAAAGATAACTGAATTTCAAGACCAGGAGTATCATTAAACACGGGTAATCTTACCTCATTTAAGAGAGAGTTAGAATCACACTGACTGATAGAACATATCTGGTTTGTCTGTTCTGATTCTGAACTGAAACAAGAGTGATGAAACCAAATTAACCAAAGTATTTAATGAGAAACCAAAAAACCTGTTTGGATCAAAGGGAAAAATTGCTTTTTTATTGCAAACTTTCAGAATGACCATAACAACTAACTAAATCTGATAATCAAAAGAATCAGTTGGGTTTCATTCTGAAAAATGATTGACTGATACATACTTTATCAGTTGGATAAAAAAATACTTGAATGATACATACTTCTATGATAAAATCAAATAACCACTGATTAAATGGTTCTTGGATCAAATAAAAATCTCTCTTATATTGTTTCAGAAATCAAAACAATTAAGTTTTTGTATGACATACTGCAAAGATTTGAAAATTTGGATTCTTGTCAGGCATAATGATGTACTTTGATATGTGAAGAAGTGTCCGCTACAGAGAAATAAAAACTACATGTAGTGGTGGAGTATGTATTTGTCACTGAATCTGTGTACATTTGAATTCACATTTAAAAAAAGCCAATTTTTGCTTTCAAACAAATTTAATATAGTTAAATCTTTATATAATACGACTCATGCAAAGTTAGGCCTTCACATTAAGCATAATTTACAGTAAAAATAGGTGGACAAAGCATTAAACATCGAACATGGTTTGACACTGGAATGATGTCAACACAGAAGAAAAATGATCTTTTAGAAGAAGAAATGAACTGTGTACCAAAGTTCATTTCTCCAGTAGCAACGAAGATCATCATGATATCACCAGTTGCACTTTTGGAACTTAGAAATCATTTACTACAAAAATTTGAATGGTCAACTGTGATACAGACTGTTCAAACATGTGCCAATTGAGACTGATAGACAAGCTAGGATTATTGGATGGGTTTAATACAAGTAACATTATTTCTCAACCCTTGATTTCCATTTCAGTAATTTTTGACAAAATAGTGGTCTCATCAAAACTTCAAATAATAGATTAATTTGGCAACTCTAATTAGGCAAAAAAAAATGTAATAAACTAAATAACAAAAGGGATATACCACAGGGGAAGACATAAAATGAGTTAAAATGTAACAACGTAAGGGATTTGATAACTTCGTGTATGCATATGTTTACTTACAGCTGAATAATAAAGTTCAAGGTAACAAAACGAACATGCAAATTTGCATATAAAATTAAGAATAAACAATAGAGGCTAGCAATACCTATAGTTAAAGTCCTTTACAACAAAATATAAAGGTGGCCCCACTCTTAAATACTTGGCAATGTCTTCAAAATAATCCTACATAATTGAAGGAAAAAAAATCATAAAACGATATAAGGTCATGAAATCTTAGCTGGTATACAAGCATTAAAGCAAACCTGAAGATATGAATCCCGGGGAAGGACAATCTGCTGCTCTAAACCAGGCTGGAGTCTAGTAGATAGGTCCTATAAGTTAAGAAAACAACCTGTATGTCTAAGAACACAGGATAAACTACTTACAGAAATGCATAAAAGAAAATGTGAAAGTCTCAACTTCCAACAAGAAATTTAACAAAAGTGCAGTGCCAAAGTTTCATGCTTCGCTGTGACAGAAAACAAGATGGGCATGCAGCTTACAGGATACAAATAAATGACAAATACAGACTTCATGAAAAATGACAGGCAAAAAACTGCTCTATCGTTCAGTGAATTATTTTTCCCTCCAGGAAATCAAGTAGTCTAAGACCGACACTGATGAATCAAAGTTGTAACTTAAATATAAGGAAGATCAGTTAGTCCAGCAGTGACACTGATAAATCAAAGAAGGAAACATAATAAAAGTAACTTACAATGCTGACAAAAGAAAATGCAATGAAGACAGCAATAACAATAATTTTAGCTCCGGGAATCTCCAGCATTGGTGCATGGACTTCCTACAATAAAATGAAATAAAAGCAGGGTTAACATTACAACACTTTATGACACACATTCATTCTACCAGTATGTACATGATCCTAAATTCCTACTATGTAATGACTACTGCAGAAACTACTAAATATTGCATGCATCTGCTACCATATCCGAGTGACATCTAATGCACTAAACCTTTCATTGTGAAAATGCTGAAAAGCACGTGACTGCAGGATCAAACAGTTGAAAATTTAGGGCATTATAAAGCATGGATTACAAATGATCTCAAATATAAATCCATTATCCACCCTCATCGATCACATTGTGCCTTTCTCATCAATATAAAAGTCACATCATGATATCATGAAAATTAACTCATAGAAAAGATAATACTCCAACATAAAGAAGGTCCTTAGTAAATATTGCATGCATCTGCTACTGTATTCGAGTGACATCTAACTTATAGGAAAGATAACACTCTAGTAAAAAAGAAGGTTCTTAGTAAAAGAGGCTAGGTATAGGCCTCACCTTCATGTACCTTGCAACCAATCCTAGGTTTCTTTTCTCACCTAAAATTTCCAATTAATAAAAAAGTTAACATACAGGACCAGTTCAAATCATCACTTGAAAAGCTTCAGGAGTTAAAACTGTTTAAATATATGTATGAATAGCAGAATACCTTTATCTGATCCATGAGAGGATGAAAGTTTGATACAAGGAACACAATCAATCCTATTATCTTTGGCCCTTAAGAAATCCAGGACTATTAGCGCAACAAAAGCTGTTACTTGCAAAAGAAAGTCTAAGAGGACAGCCAATGCTGCACAAATGCAGGCCTCAAGTCAAGAAGGCGGTACATTGAAATAAAACAAAAGGTTACATGAGTGAGATAATGGTCTAACCAGCAAACATGGAGAATACACGGCATGCTGGCATGGGAATAAAACTTCCAACAGCGAAGGCCAGAACTTCAGATAGACTGGCAAGAGTTATTGAAGGCCCAACTTCAACTAGTGCATTACTTACCCGTCCTTCTAAAGGCAATTCCAGAGGTTGCCGCTTGATAGCATGCACTAAGATACACATGTTGTCCACTCCAACCTGATATAAACATGGTAAGGAAAAGGATTAGGAATTCTAAACTGTATGATTAGGGATCTTAAGTATTTTGCAAACAAAGGTCAATTCTCTGTTGTTTCATTGAGAACCACAGGGATTTCTCGGACCAAGCAACACAATTTTTCTATGTTATCTCTCGTCTCTCAATAATTCTTCTTTATACTCGACCGCTTTAGGTATCCTAGAAATTTGATGAACGTTTTAACTGAGAAGTCAATTTTGTTGTGGGGAAGGGTACAAATGTCAAATTTTGTAGATTTGTGGATTTGGTATGTTACCTAAATTGTTGCTTATCCTGCTATATTTGCAATAGCCACATAAAGGAGCCTCTATTTTACAAAATATTTCCGTAATGTATGGGTTTGATATTGAATATTCATCTTCTTAGGGCTATCGATATTTCTTTTACCTATCTGTAGATCATTTTTCTGAAGATGTGATGGAAATATACTGATTTGAGTTCAATTTTTTGTTAGCTCTTTTTGTACTTTCAAGAATAATAGTGGTTTATAATCAGGATATAGGTCAGCATGAGATTAAAATCTGATTTTCTTACTAGATCAAAATGAACTTTTTACTATGGTACATCACACTTTTTTTTAATGTTCTAACCATCGTAAGACTGCCTAGCTAGAGAAATAGTATGGTGCATCATCCATGTATTTGTTGTTCAAGCCACAATGAATCTGCTTATCCTCTTTTCATTTTGCGTCCATCTTTTAATATGAATTGACATTTTTGTAGTCAGTGCTTGTACTGTAGCCAGAAAGAATTATGCTCCATCATAGCTTATTCAACAAGAAGAATTATGTCTCTAGTTAGTTCGGGATAGCTTTAACACCATCCTCTGTTCAGGATTTGTGGAGTGAATGGAGGCAACAAAATGTTAGTAAAGTAAAATATTTTTCAGGATGTGGGGATGTTGCAATTTTTTGGGCATTTGGAGGGAGAGTAACTGTGTAACAATAGAATTTTTCATAACTGTCAGCAATCTTGTCTCTATGTTTGTCAACAAAGAATTACTTATGCTGTACTTTGGTCCTCTCTATGTCCAGGAGATAGGGGAACGAGCGGATCAATTCTTGCATGTAGTGACTCATACTTTCAACACAGATGCATTAAACTCAGAGGATCAAAGAACAGATCAAGATATCGGTATGAAGGGGCAGTAAGTGGAGCAACATGGCTGGACTTTTTTGGGGTTGTGACTCATGTTCTATTGGTCGTGTTTATTGCATAGACCTCTTGTTCAGCCATACTTCGTCGGTAATCATGTACTGTGTTCTATTGTTGGGTTGTTTCTTTTCTTCATTTCTTTTTTTTTCCATATTTGGGCTTAGCTTTGTTATGTATTCAGGCATTTCGTTATGATCTTTCAAAGAAACAACAGGGCAGTTCTTTGGACTCACACTGTATTTCTCAAAAAAAGAAAAAAAAAGAAAAAAAAGAATTATGCTCTGTGGAGAGCTCATTCAAAGTTCGGAAAAGGAATATGAACTTTTTAAGAGAAATGGACAGTACATAGTAATACTATTAGAAACGGTGAGGGGAAGGGGAACAGAAGCTACCATGAAAACTGAAAATTAAAACATTATTCTTACCTATTAAGAATGCCTGACAAGGCATAATAATCTAAAATACACAGTGCTCTGTTAACAACCTGACAAAAATAATTTCAAAAGAGACCAACTAGAAAGCAGCTACAGCTTTAGAAAATAATAGAAGGCCGATGGTAATTAGAATTAACTTACTGCTAAAACAAGGAAAGGAATAACTTCCATTATGATAAGTGTGGATTCAACTCCAATGGCACTAAAGAATCCAACTGATCCAAGAACGGAAAGTATAACAACCACAACACCGGACAAGCCTAGCAATACCTGTAAAAATATATACAAATTGAACCTACGTGTATCTTATAGTAAGAATAATCAGAACTAACAAACTGCACAGAAAAAATGGACAAACTTAATTAAATAAACAATTTCCGCAAAAAATTGAATGACCCAATAACAAATTTCAATGAACACAGGAAGTCATTGAATAAGTACATTTTATTTCCACTTTAGTAGCTACATAGCCAAATGCAGAAATTCAGCTTAACGTAGGCCAGCAAACAGATGTAAAGGAAGGTTCATATGTTTGGGTATACTATTATGTAAGCTTCTGGTTAATGGTCTGTTAATGATGGTTTGGGACCATTTAGCCAAAACATACTGCTCAATGATAACATGAAGGACCAGCGACTTTTTCTCTCTGTATCTAGACGTGAGAATATGAGTCCAGTGATAGTGAGAAAAACATGGTGCACGTCATTTTTCTATGTAGAGGAAAGCAATAACAAGATACTTGACTCTAGAAGGATCGCGGAAAGGCTTAAGTACGTCTCTGTTGAATTCATGAAAAGTGAATCAAGATTGTGAAAGTAAGACTTCATTTATAGTAAGGTAAACAGAATCCAGTTACATAAATTAACAATGGAGACTAAAATAAGACTACTCTAATGCTCCAATAATTTCTTTGAACTGGAAAGATCAAGGTGCTTCTTCATCAGAGGCAGGCACTTCGCCGACAAACAAAAACAGAGACTGAAGTGAATAGGCCACGCCTTTGTCATTATATTTCTTATAAATTTGTCCAATGTGGCCCTATTATTCTGTGTAGTTAGATGGTTCAACCTGCAATTAAATGTGATTAAAGTTTTCCAGATATATGTATTTTTGAGAGATTTCATATCTATTAATGAACAAGGACATGATTCGCCAAAAACCTCATTAATGATGCCAGGGAGGACACTACAAAGTTCCATGGAACAACATTCAAGAGCAGTATGCGACAAGCCCCAATGACGGCAAGATGGATTTCCCGATGTCCAACGAACCCCAACATAAAATCTAACTGCACCGATTTTGAATAAATTTATGATATGAAATTCTGATCAATGAGTGTTTAAATGCCATTAAGAAAAATATGCACCCTTCTTCGGCAGAGTTGACACGATGCACATTGCATCTTCAAGATATAACTTAAGTAAATCCCAGGTATAGGCTGCATATTCTCGCCAAAGTTACTAGTAGAGCAGAAAGCTGATTTTAGACTCATTACGCAGCACAAACTAGGCCAGGTGAAAGTTGTCTAAGAAATTGAGAATCAACACACAAGGGAAGAGAACAGAAACCAAATCAAAATTGTATAAAGGCCATACCTTAGATGAGGTGAAAAAGGAAGAAGACAAACGAGGAGAATCACCCAAAGTAAATGATATGTAAACGAACATTACAAGATAGCTAACCTGATTCATATTGAGAAACACAAACAGAAAATGATATGAAAATTTATAATATATTTTTCAGTTCAAATAGAGAAGAGGATTATAAAGACATGGAGTAGACAGCACTTACAACAATGGTTATCACATCTGCAGTACTCTCCCTTGTAAGTTCTTCCTGGACAGAACTCTCGGATGAGAAAGAAAATGTAAGATGTTGTGACTTTGCCATTGGGGTTATCTCTTCCTGCCATATATGGTGAACAGAGATATGGGTATATTAGATAAGAGTATTGATCAAACAATGACAATCTGTACATAAGATAATTCATGTAGAAGTAAATGCCAGAACATACACCAAATTTCAAGATCCCAGCCACAAGAGTGATGCTAGGAGGACCCAAATTTGGGACGGATTGGCGGGACAGGTTAGGTGGCATACTGACTGGTCAAATGAGCTGGCTATTATTTATAGCTCACTGAATAAGAAAGAAAGGGTAATTCTCTGTAATAAATATTTTTATCTGTAAGAATTAACATAAAAATATAATCATTGACCCTCACCATAACTTCGGAGTTTTGGTGTGATGGTCGGAGGGACTTAATTTAAGAGGGTATCAGAGAAACCCAGGTTTAAGTCTCAACGGCCATGAATTTAAAGCGGATTTTCTAAAAAAGGGTGTCCAACCTGCGGGTCATGTTAGAATTAATATAAAAATATAATCCTCGACATAACTTTGGAGTTTTGGTCTAATGGTTAGGAGGACTTAATTTAAGATTATCGTCTCTTCCAAAACAAAAACAGAACCTCATTTCTCCGCCGTTAGGGCCTTCGACAACATCTCTAAAGCTTCAGATATGAGCGGAAGAGGTGAGCTTCTAGTGATGATGTTGATGGTGATGGTCAGCTGGGAGATGGGTTCTATTCTTCAATTTTTAGTGAGAAAAATAGAAATTAAGAAATCTAAGAAGATGATACACCAAACCCAGTTTTCTTTCCAATTCTTTAAAGTCGAATCCCATCAGACCACCAAGTTTCAATTTTTTATAAGCAAAACGACTTAAAGTAAATCTATTCCTACCAAACAACTGGAATCAATGAGTCATGTTATTGTAAGCCGTTATGGAAGTCATGTGCACAAAACTTTTTTTTAAATAGCTGAAACAATTTAAGTTAAATCTGTACCCACTCATTCAACAATTTGAATCATACAGACAGCTAAAAAAATCAATTTTTCTTTTGTATGGTTAGAGTATACTGCACTAGGTGAAATCATGTGGACGAAAAAAATCAAATTTTGATTGTTCTTTTTATTAGCAAAGAAAGGAGCCGAGGAAGAGTAGTTTGAGTAAGAACAAAAGAGTTGGGGAAGGAGAAGATGGAACAAACAGCTAGAAGAGGGCTTTCAACTTAAAATTCCAAAACAATCCCTAATTAATTCTTGCATATATCAATCTAGCCTCCACATCAGCTGTCCCCTAGAGAAGTTGAGTAAAAAAGTCTCTGATATCTTTTTCCTTTTTACATTAATTCTCCATTATTTTTAGAAATCTCAAACTCGAAGGTGAAATAAGGTATTATGGAAAAGTTTAAATCACTACAATGGACTTGAAATACAAAAAAGTCATTTTCGTTAAATAAGCTCTGTCAAAGAACGTCCTCCATAAAAATATCACAAATTTGGAGTAATTCCAATCTTGGTTGACGCTCTTCTACTCTAATACCAAATAATGAGGAATATGCTACAATGGAGAAGAACAAGGATAACTAGGTTTAGATTTCATGCCTGGATCAATGACTTCATGATGATTGTCTTTACTTTTGAGGTTTTACACTTCATAAAAGTAGGATAGCATCACAAAATCCAATGAAATCAGAATTTCCACAAACATCTTCATCTATTTTGATTGAAAAAAGAACAATCTTTTACAGGCTTCCCAGATCATCAAGAAATGTAGTATCACCATATATGATCTCTCATGCATCTCGTATATAAACCTGAATCATTCTCTTGTTCTTAACAGCAAATAGTTGTATTCTCCATCGTTATTTGCTCAGGGTTTGAACTAGTTTCACTTCATAAAATGCTAATAGGATTGCGTCCAGTGGGCGTGCGCACACGCGTGCGCATGTGTTTGCATATTCATACCATCTTTACATATTTACTTGTAAGTTGTAATTGTGCATCATTAATTACTTAATTCCTATGCATTTAGGAATTAGTTTGTCTAAGCATAACTTATTGCCTGTAAGGGTAAACCAGAAATTTTCCCAGTCTGTGCAACTATTTTCTCCCCTTTGGTTCAGTATTCGACAAGGACGCTACTTTCCCCGCAATTTGAGCTAGTTCCATAATATGAGTCACGAAACCCTAACGCTATATTGCTATGTTTTGATGGATGGTAGAGAAGGGAAGGGGAAGAGAAATTTGAATTACACCTTGTTTGGGAGTTTTATTGGGAGAGTAGAGAAGGGGAAGGTGAGAAAATTTTACACTAAAATCTTACACCCCAAATTGAGGGGTAAAGGAGGGGAAGGGAAGGGAAGGAAAAATTTACCCTTCCTTCCCTTCCCTTAGCGAGCTCCCAAACAGAGCATATGGGAAAACTATGTTTCCAAAGCTGCAAGGATGTCAAAACTTCAGAGAATGAAACAGACGCTGGATTGGTAAACATGGACCACAAGTGGCATGCAATAAAAGAAACTTCAATTACTGAAAATTTTAACCTTGACTAATTGGACAAATGCCTTTTCCCATGCCACAGCTTTTCCATTTTCATTGCCTGTTCTATCTACCTCATTGTTGACAGGATATGTAATTACAAATGCAGATGCCTGCATAAAAATCATGAATTTCAGCAAATTGTTATCTACGTGTAAGCTGAATGAGTTTCACTTGTTACCTCCGAGTAGTTGCTCCCTGAAAAACCGCCTAATGCCGTGCTTGGATCAAGCGGAGCTTGAAATGCACTCAGGCATGACTCCGCTGAAGAATAATGCTGATGGCATGTCACCGCAAATATTTCAGGTATTAAGCATTTACATTTAGTAAATGATGCACACAATTTGAAAGATAAATTAAATTAAATCAATTATTCATCTGCAAAATATTAGGAAAATGTGTTCCAGGTAACATTCGTATTATACCAAAGAGGAAGGCCTGTGGTAGTTATATCATCCAGTTAACTTGCAATATCAAGATAGTTAGAATATGAATATGAATGGGGATAACAGTTTTTGGAATAAAAAAAATTTCTTAAAATTCAGAATAATAACAGGACATATGGAAGCCTGAAAAAAAGAGCAGTAGGTCACCCAGCATGAAATACAGCCTTGCTCAGCTATTGAACCAGGAACCACAAATAAAATAAATACGAGCATCGAGAAAGTGCACATACCAGAAAACAATACTCTGCATGATCTACTCCCCCATATTCACTGTATTTCTCTGGATCCATTTTGAAATACTGATAAGAAAGAAAAGTATCCCTTGATTAAAGAAGATTGTGCCTCAATTTCACACAAAAAAGAATAAGCATGTGCGTATGCCCGGAAATAATGAGTCAAGAACACTGGTCCTAAGAGATAATAAACTATCAAATCGAAATCAATGGATTTACCAAAGGTCAAACTGAGATCCATCATTATATTACAAGCCAACCCTGAAAAGTATACACTTGAAAAGACAATGGCATGCCAAGCATCCTTCACTATAATTTATATGAGTTTATCCAAGAAATGCAATCAAGAATATTATTTACACATCCGTAAAATAATATTAATAACAATAAGAAAATTGTGAAACTTATTGGTCAAACCACCTGCATGTAAATCATACCAGAAATTTGGATGGCAAGCAATCTAGAATTGAAGGCCCAGCGTGATTATGGAAGATACGTTGTTGCCAGAATACTCCCATGACAACAACATAATGGAAGGATAATGATGTGTTACTGAATGATATAAAGCAGATGTGTTTAAGTGAAGCAGAACAAAAAGATATACTACCATCCATATCTAGAAATCCAAATAGCATCCTTACAAAACCATCAATTTAGAATGTTAAGACACAATAGTAATGTAAGACGACTATGGAGCAGCTGGTATGATATGATGATATCATTTTATTTAGTCTCTCTATGGAAACATCAGAGACAAAAGTATCACAAGAGAACAAAAAACATGAAGGAGATGATTCAGGAAGAATTAAGGGCATAAAAGCTCCATTTCTTGAGAGCCAGAGTATGGGATAAGGTTGCTTCACTCAAGACCGTGAAAACAAATGTCTAACATAAAAGTCCATAAGGGGGGGTTATTGGTTGGGACAAATTGGGACCAAGTGGGAAAATTGTTCCAATAGAACAATTTTACCCCTTTGGGATATTTTGAGTGGGGTAAAGTGAGATAAAGTGGGATAATGGGATAATTTGAGCATTTGATTTGACAATTCATGTGGGATAATTGATGATGTGACACCTTATTAAAATATAATTTTATCTATTAATTACTTCTAAATTAACTTATCCAATTGGTTTAGTATATTATTTAGTATATTATTATAATATATATATTCTCTATTCATTGTGATATTTTTAAAATATTATATTAAAATTAATATATATATATATATATATATATATATATATATATATATATATATTACATGATAATCGCAATAATATATATTAAAATATTATATATATGTTATTAAAATATTAATATATGTTATTATATAATACTATTAATATTTGTTATTAAATTATGTTATTAAAATATTAATATATGTTATTAAAATATTATATACTATTATAATATAAATACGTTATACTATAATTACTAATTAATATTATATAATAATATATTACATAATATTATTAATATATGTTATTAAAATATTATATATATGTTATTAAAATATTAATATATGTTATTATATAATATTATTAATATATGTTATTAAATTATATTATTAAAATATTAATATATATTTTATATATCATGTCATATATTTATAATATAATTAGCATGTATTAGTTCAGTAATACAAAAATATTTTAAAATTATCCCAATTGCCTTCAAAGTGGAACAACATTGTTCTAATATGGAGGATGGGGTAAATTTTTACTATTGAGGTAAAATTTTTGTATATGAGTGGGGTAATTTTATCCCAAGTGGTATAATTGTCTCACTAGTGTTCTAAAAAACCAATAACACAAAAATATATTATCATTGTTTCATTATCCCAATGAATAATACTATGAAATAGAATCCCCAAAATTATCCTATTATCCCCAAAAATATCCCAACCAATAACCCCCCTAAGAGAACAGAGAAAATAGAAGACGGTTTTAAGTACGGATGCACATCGGGTCACATTTGTACCTAAACATGCCTGATCCCGACCAGAAATTACAGGTTCTAGAACTCTTGAAAACCCCCCACATAACAGATGGTTTATTTTTTGGTATATATATATATATATACCTTTTATATAATCTATATTGCAAAACTAAACCACGGGCTTCAGTTGCAAAACTAGTCATCAACATTGGAGACACCCCCCAAAAAAAAAAAGATCTATAGTTGTTCCCGGTCAAATAGTTTAGGGTATTTTCTATTGTTTTACCCTCAGTCAAATCAGCCTGCATCTGAACTCTTCTTTTTGGTGTGGTGGTTGTTGTGTGTGTGTTTTGTCCCCCAGGTGGGGTGGGGGTGGAGTTGTGCAAATAATTAGATTTTTTTGGTGCGGGTGGGGTGAGGGAGTAATTCGGAAATATGGATGATATAATTGAGGATGAGGCATATTAACAAAAGCACAAGGGAGATAGATCATGACCTGACTATACATACAAAGGAAGCACGCAAAAATTGATAAAAGCAAACAAGAAATAGAGAATTGGCAACAGGAGCACACTGGAAAAGCATATCGATGTCATGTATGAGCCAGCTTAACATATTAGTTGCTTTCTAAAGAACCTTAAATACTTATGAAAGCTAGTAAGATCTAATAGATAGGGATAAAATTGAACCTAAAAATAATAGAAATTTGAGCAGCTTAGGAACTTCCTTAAGAAAATTAGGAACATGGAAGATAGATGTAAAAATGAACCTGCAAAACACTTTGGGTTGCACAGTCATCACCAAGTGGTTTTAAGCAAATGTCAGTAAGAGAAACCATGGATCCAGAATAATTTGCTTTAAGTCCGTCAATCTGTCAACATTAGGAAGTAAATGAGCCGGTATTCATCAGACGAGAAATAAAGTTGGAACAATGGAACTAAAATTGAGTACCTTATTTTGTATTTCGAAGAGTAATTTTATATTTTTGTCCGTTACAATACTGGGTGATTTGCCATCTTTAGAATCTGGAATAGTCGCCAGTATAAGCTGCACAGACAACGATGTAAAGAAAAAGTGTGATACGCACAGAGAATATGTAGCATAACTAAAATAATGCATCATAAAATCATATTAAAACTACAGATTAAAGAAACATCCAAAGCTTCTCATATATAGAAAATGGCTTCTATGGAAAAAGGCCCAAAATGAACTCTAGAAGTCTTCATGAAGGATCCAAAGAGTGACTTCGACAAATGATTCAAAGATGTCATAAGAAATCTGATTTATACAATTAGAAATTATATTCATGCCAGATTGAGTTTCCATATTATAAGTTGGCACCATATCACACTTAATAGTCTGTTGAGAGAGTTGTTTATTTCTTATTGTTTAGTCCCACATTAGTTAGGGACAAACTTTTTTCTTTCCCAAAACACTATTAATAACATTCAAGAGAAGTAATAATCTCTCTAGGGTTTCACATTAACATGGATGACTTTTCTAGCATGACTTGGATTTACTTGTTGAAAAGTTGTTCTAAAGTAAAGTGTTCTCTATATTTAAAGTTTTTCATGCTAAGGTTAAAAATCAATTTCATAATACCATTAAAACTTTAAGAACATATAATGTTAAGAAATATTTTGATAGCTCTTTCACAAAATATTTGAAAAAAAAATGGAATTTTACATCAGTCGTCTTTTATTTACACACCCCAACAAAATAAGATGACTGAGCGCAAGAACAGACACTTGCTAAAAATTACAAGGATCCTTTTATTCCATTGTCAAGTTTGAAAACATTCTTGGGGGATGACATTTTGATAGCTTGCTATCTGAACAACAAATTGCCTTCATTTCTCTTACAGAACAAAGCTTCGATCTCCCTTTTATATCAAGCTAAAGACGCTTTCTATTTATCTCCTAAGATCTTCGGGTCTCTATACTTTATTCACAATTATAGTCCTCAATGGACGAAATTAGATTCGAATTCTCTTAGGGTATTTTTTTCTTGGAAACTCTAGGACTCAAAAAGGGTATAGATCTCAAAAAGGGTACAGATGCTATTGCCCCTCCTTGAATCGGTATATTGTTTCAGCCAATGTTACCTTCTTTGAGAACAAACCAGTACATGTTGTATTTCATAATTCTTTAGACCCTCCCGATGATTATGAATACCTTATTGTTCGGAAAATCATATCAATGTTCTTTCGAAGATTACTATACAAACTGATCTACCATCCAAGTTTGCAAAAGCAGTTTAAGATTTTACAAAACGTACTGCCCCACAACCTGAGCCATTGTCCAAATCCACCCAAGAGCCTGATATACTAGCAAGTTAAAATATGACAGCACGGCCAAGTGCTCAGCCTACTTATAATCTTCCCATTGCCCTCCTAAAGGGTAAGAGATCTTAGTCTCGGTATCCTCCTACACACTATGTCTCTTACTCCTCATTATCTCCATCATATTATTCTTTTATATTTTCTTTGGATTCTCACTCGGTTCCCAAGAATTTATCAGACTCTATCTAAGTTAGGTTGGACGGTGGCAATGCAAGAAGAGATGATAGCCATAGAGCGAAGGAGACTTGGTATCTTGTTTCACTACCAACGGAAGAAAGCGTTTGGCTCCAAATGGGGTTTATACTATCACAGTAAACACATATGGTTCTCTAGTTCGCCCCAAAGCTTGACTAGTTATAAAGGGATATTCATAGATCTATGGTCTTGATTATATCGATATCTTCTCTCTTGTAGCTAAGATGAAATCTGTCTGCATTCTTATTTCTTGTCGCTTACTATCACTGGCCACTATATCGGTTGAATGCGTTAAGAATGCATTCATTTAGTGGTATTCTTGATGAGGATGTTTATATAAAGTAATTACCAAGTCTTGTTTTTCAGGGGGATTGTAGCAAGATTTGCACCCTCTACGACTTGGAGCAATCTCCGAGGGCTTTCTTTGGCGGCATTTGTCCAAACCTTTGGTCTTTCATTGATCTTAGAAAGATCACTCAGTTTTCTAGAGACTGGAAGCAGATCCTTTTGATTGTATATGTTGACAACATTGTGATCACCGACGATGATGCACAGGGCATTAATCATTTGAAAAAGTATCTACAACAATAATTTCAAACCAAGGACCTTGAATTCTTGAAATATTTTTTGGGTATCAAGGTAGCTAGATCAAATGAAATTCTTTTATCTTAGGGAAAATATGTGCTTAATATGTTGCTAAATGCAGGGATGTCAGAATGCAAGGGCAATGACTCATCTATGGATGATAAGGTCAAACTATTACCAACTCAGGAGGAGTTACTGGAGGATGTTGAAGAATACAGATGACTTGTAGGGAAACTGAACTACCTAACAATCATGAGACTAGATATTGCATTTTGTGTTAGTGTAAGTCAGTTTCTCTTGGCACCTAAGAAACCTCGTGTGAAAACTATGAAGAGGATTCTTAGGTATCTCAAGGAAACTCCAGGAAATCTAGTACTCTATTTAGATAGTAATCACACGAGAGTTACACGATTCTCAGATGCAAATTGGGCAGGATCTCCTGAGAACAAACGGTCAACTATTGGGTATTGTGTGCCTCTTGAAGGAAATCTAATATCATGGAAGAGTAAAAAAACAGAATATAGTCTCTCGATCTACATCTAAGTCTGAGCATCGAGCCATAGCGAATTTGACTTGCAAGCTGATCTGAGTTAGAGATATATTAACAAAGTGGTTATTCTACAAAGTTCTCGTGAGCTTGTATGGAGATATCAAGGCCGTCATTCACATAGCTGAGAATCCAGTGTTTTATGAGAGGATAAAACACATAGAGATTGATTGCCACTTGATTCGTGAGAAGATGAAGAGGGGAACAATTACAGCCAAGCACATACAATCAGAACATCTACTTGTAAATATTCTCACAAAATCTCTTGGGAGAACACGAGTTAATTGTATTTGTAACAAGCTAGGCATGTATGATATGTATGCTCAATTTGAGGCGGAGTGTTGAGAGAGTTGTTTATTTCTTATTGTTTAGTCTCACATTGGTTAGGGAAAAACTCCATTATTTTCTAAAAAACTGTTAATAACATCCAAGAGAGAACTAATAATCTTGCTAGGGTTTCACATTAACATAGTCCAACTTAATAGTGAGAATTATATAAGAACTGGTCTAGGCTAAGCAAAAAAGAAATCGTGTTAAAATATTAATAAACCTATACATTGCTTAATAAAGAAAAGAGAGCCTGAAAGTATGATTCTAACCATGTTCCTCCTTTTCTTTTCATCTTTAATTTGCCTTTACTTCAATCATATTTCAAGAAAAATGTCAATGGATCAATAGAATCTCCAAATACTAGAAATCAGAAGGTTCAGATTATAAGGCTTCGATCTTCTAATTGAATAGTACAAAAATTGGAACTACCAATGGGAACCTTTAAGGTGGACTAATTATCAAATATGTTCGCTTATGTACATACAGGTTTTCTATCCCAATAGAACATCTACAGAAGTTGGAAATCAGCTGATCACATGCAACTTTGCTGTAAGAGTAACTCATTAAAGAGGACTCTAGGTATACCTGTTCAATTCTATAGAATGGCGCAAGATGCTCATCGAAGTATTTTTTTTCCTCTGCTGCCTTACTTCCTGGACCCACCCATAGCTGCAACAGAAATATTAATGAGATTATCCTTGAGATAAATTAAACCCAAATAACTTGTGCGCTAAATAGAAGGTTTGGCAATAGGTTATGACAATTATAAGAGCATTGGTTTACTTTTAGATTCGAAAAAGAAATATATGTTAAGACATTAAACCTACAGAATTAAACCAACAAAAAGAATTATACATACTAAATTTATAGCACAGATTCGTTAAGATTGATTAAAGGATCACTAAACAATATAAATGCATAGTTAATGAGAAAACCACAAACAATTGCATTGAGCAATATGGCAGAAACCCAGCCCGAAAAAAAATACAGATAGATGGTTACAAGTTAACAATAAAGTAAACATTCACAAGCAGGAGGTTATATTTGGTTTAAACAGAAATCACACTATCAGATATGTGAATACCTTCTCTGGACGAGTCTCAACCTTGAAACGGACAAAACCTATGCACAAAAGAAGAGGAACAGCTACAGATAAGCACAACACCAACATTGGTTTTCTTGAAACAAATGTCCCATACTTCCTGTTCAAAGCCAAAAGATGTGAAAAGTGAAACTTGCATCTCTTGCAAAGAAGAATAAATTTACTAGTGATAGACAAGAGACCTGAAGAAATTAGACATATAACCCTGAACAACTGAGGGTTGTAAAGCCTGTGCCACAGGAGGGTCCTCAGGTATCTGGAAGAGATTAAATAATAGCAACAGCAACATTTATTTAATGACAGAATTTGGTAGTTAAGAAGACAAAAAAAAGCTCATACCAGAGTTGGTCAAGTCAACAATGGAATAAAATCATCAGCATTTCTATTAAAAATCTCAGAAACTGGTGACATTAATCAACAGGGACAACCGCAAATTGGGTGCAAAAAAGAAGAAAATTGTTGACCTGGAGGCCATAGCAACGACATATTGAAGATAAGATCCAACATTTACAAACAATGCAACAATGTTGAAGATCCTAAATTACATCATTGACCAAACCAATAACTTTCTGCACCATAATCATGTCTAGCCAAAATGGAAGTTGTTCATACCACTAATTACGCTTGAACTTGTCCCTTCCCCTATTAAGGATATTTTCTCTATTAACTGTTTGGCTTCCACAGCACCAAGACATGTGCGAATTCGCCAACTGATGAAAAAGAGCGAAGTAAATAGCAAACTTCGTATTTCAGGTTAAATTTTGAAAACATGTAATGCAAAGCATCTCAAGATTCTCAACCAGGAAAAAGTGATGCATATATCACTCATAGAGCGTGCCTAGACTGATAATCTCACACTGTAGAATATGATTGTCACCTAAGCCTATTGCAAGCAAACATGACACAAACTCAAGAAAACCTGAAGAAGATTACAGTTTCAATGGCCTATATTACCCACTATCAGTTGGATGGCAAATTACTGGAGAAGGCTAGTACAAACATAGACAGGTGTGCTGTGTTTCATATTCCTCAGCCTCTCAGACCACTATAGTTGGAACTTAAGTTCATGTGACCAAAGATCAATTCAGAAGTATCTTGAGTGTTGATATCTGTCAGATATAGAGCTTCCAATTTGAAAATTAAATCATTGGTTCTGGTCTACATCATCTAAAAAGATTAATTAAAAACTAAACGTCTACAAGTCTAACACCTTCTTTCCATCCATGGATCAAGTGATCACAAAATAGACATCTCAAAAATCAATAAAAAACATACTTTCATGCAGTTTATGAACAGCCAAATATATTCCATACAGCTTCGTAATGTAGACACCTAATAACTTTGATTTTCAAAATGGAAGCTTCATGTTGAAATTTAAGGTGTATATCCACACTCCAAATACTTCCAATAAACTAGTTCAACTCAGCATGTTAGTAAACTAAGGATGTGGGTTACTAGGAATTTTCCTTCTGTAGGCACATAAAACGCTACTATCAGATTACTTAAGACGGATATATCCGCACTACTATGTATTTCAGATGACAATTTGAGATAATGTAATGAAAAGCATCTCAATTAAGAAAAAGTGATGCATATATGACTCATGGAGTGTGCCTACACTGACAATCACTCTGGAGAATATGATCACCAACTAAGCCTGTTCCAGGCAAATCATTACACAAACTCAAGAACCTCAACAACTTAGAATGCCTACCAAGCTGCACCTAGAAGCAGTTCAACCAATATTAGTGTTGCTATTTGTTGGCCCAAAAACTGGCCCATTACCAAGAGGCCCAGTGCCCCCTCTTATTTCCCTTTCCCAGCCCTTGTCCTGACTGTCTGCTATCACTTTTGAGTCACATCTCCATTTGTTGTAGGTCGGCTCCCACCTCTATTTTTTTCCTAGCCATCCCTTCATTGTCGGTTCCCCTACTATATACCTTGCTGTAGATCAGAGAGGAAGTACGAGAGAGAGACTGAGAGAAGAATACGAGTGATGAGAGTGAAGTAGATCAAGAGCTCTGTGCTCTGGAGATCTGAGTGATCCTCTCCCTTCTGCGAGCTTTGTGCTCTCACCCTTTGTGCGATCCTCTCCCTTCTGGCTTTGTGCTTTCACCCTTTGTGAGGTGAGTAACTCTGAGAGGAGAATGAGACAGTGAGTGTGACAGTGAGAAGAGTGAAGAAAAAGAACAGTGGCTTTGTGCTCTAAGAGCTTTGTTCGATCATCTCCCCTACTGTGAGCTTTTCCCGTTCATCGCTTTGTGCGATCCCCTTTCCTCTTTGTGAGTGATTGAATGAGAAGATTAGCAAGCTTCCCTTTGTGTTCTTGGTGGTGCACAACTGAGAAGGAACAGTGACTAAAGAGCATGCTCCTGATCCAAACAGCAACGTCCAACGATACTCTACAGTGGTATCAGAGCTCGGTGAGTCGTCGCCCTTCCAAAACAGCCGATCGCCGCCGCAGGAGTCGTCGCCGCCGCAGATCTGTGACTCCAGAACGCCAGACAGCCGCAGGACCCCGCCGGACCGCTGTGTGGGCGTGGGTAAGGTCAAAACCCTCTCCTAGTGTTTCGCCCAGGTGAATTGACTAAAAAAACAAACTCTTATCAGTGTTTTATTTCTACTGCAGTCAAACTCTGTCTTTGTTGAAAATTACAATAATTGTTGAAAATCACAGTAAATCTTTAAGATTATCTTTTTTCCTGCGTTTAATCCCTGTTTTTTTTATTTCGCTGTGTTTAACTGCTGAAGTTAAATTTTGTTTGTGCTCGTGCGAAACAAAAAAGGGTTTGAACCCGAGCTTCGTGCTCATCGTTATTCTCATTTTGTTCGTGCTAGTTGCTTTGCACGTTTCAAGCCTGATAAATTTTTTGAAAAAAAAATTCAGCTGTATTTGCATTTTATATTTTCTGTTATTGTTTGTGTTTGTGTGAAAGAACAAAGAGATTGAAATAAGAACTTTGTGTTCATCGTTCTTCTCATTTGGTCGTGCTAGTTGCTTCACACGTTTTGAGCCGGATAATTACCGAAATCAGAATGTTTACTGCTAATCCATATGGTATGATTCTGTTCCAACGAAAAATCTAATTTTAGCATTTGAAAACAAAAATAAAATACATATTAAAATTCAACAAATCTTTTAGGACTGTTGGTCAGACTAATTTGACTTCTGACACTGAAGAAAAAAGGAATGAAATGAACTAAAATGCTTGTTCCATAATTTATTTGAACTTATCTGACTCTATGCTTAGAAAAGTTAGAATTTTGAAATCTGCTAAAACCCTTTAGGATAAACTTGAAGAACTCTACACTGAAACCTCTTTACCCAGTAAAATGTTTTTGCTTGAAAAAAAAATTCAAATTTAGATTGGATATGTCTATAAGGATATTGAGGAGAACCTAAATGTTTTCACAAAATTTATTTCAGATATTAAATTAACTGGTGATAAACATATAGACAACTATACTCCTATTACCCTTCTAAATGCTATTCCTGACTCATATAGTGATGTGAAATCTGCTATTAAATATGATAGAGATGAGGTTACCCTTGACATTATGGTCAATGGTCTTAAGAGTAAGGAATTAGATTTAAAATATTCTGAAGAAAATAATAATTCTGGTGAGGTTATGCATGTGAGGGGTAGGTCTCAGAATAGGTCTAATAACCAAGAGAATGCTAGTAATGGAGAATCAAGTAGGAAAAAATCCGAAAATAGAAGGGGTAGATCTAAGTTTAGGTCTAAAGTTAAAAGATGTTATAACTGTCATGAAACTGGTCACTTTATTAGAGATTACCTAAGCCTAGGGAAAATCAACAAAATGATCATACTAATATGGCTATTTGTGAGGGCTAAATAGGTAAAATTTTCATGATTAATAATCTATGTGATTATGCATATTTGAACTCTGTGTTATCTGATTCTTTGTTTAAATCAGATTGGTTGGTAGAGTCTGGTTGTACTTTTCATATGACTCCTTTTAAAAATATGTTTTCAAACTACAAGAAAATAGAGAATGGCTTTTTGTCAATGGCAAATGAAAAGAAATACAATATTTTAGGAACTGGTGATGTATGCCTTAGGTTTTCTTCTGGTTCTGTGTTTATTACTTCGAAGGATGTAAGGCATGTTCCTGATTTCATTATAACTTGATTTCTTGTGCATCTCTAGAAAATGATGGTTTAGAGGGAGATTGTTGCTATTTGTTGACCCAAAAACTGGCCCATTACCAAGAGGCCCAGTGCTCCCTCTTATTTCCCTTTCCCAGCCCTTGTCCTGACTGTCTGCTGTCACTTTTGAGTCCCATCTCCATTTGTTGTAGGTTGGCCCCACCTCTATTTTTCCCTTAGTCATCACTTCATTGTCGGTTCCCCCACTATATACCTTGCTGTAGATCAGAGAGGAAGTAAGAGAGAGAGAGACTGAGAGAAGAATAGGAGTGGCAAGAGTGAAGTAGATCAAGAGCTCTGTGCTCTAGAGATCTGAGTGATCCTCTCCCTTCTGCGAGCTTTGTGCTCTCACCTTTTGTGCGATCCTCTCCCTTCTAGCTTTGTGCTTTCACCCTTTGTGAGGTGAGTAACTGTGAGAGGAGAGTGAGACAGTGAGTGTGACAGTGAGAAGAGTGAAGAAGAAGAACAGTGGCTTTGTGCTCTGAGAGCTTTGTTCGATCCTCTCCTCTACTGTGAGCTTTTCTCGTTCATTGCTTTGTGCGCTCCCCTTTCCTCTTTGTGAGTGATTAAAGAAGAAGATCAACGAGCTTCCCTTTGTGTTCTTGGTGGTGCACAACTAAGAATGAACAGTGACCAAAGAGCAGGCTTCTGAGTCAAACAGCGACGACCAACGATACTCTACAATTTGTATTATATTCTTGGCACCAATGACCAATTTTGGTGCTTAGTGAGATGACTCATTCTCATCCACTCATCTGAAATGGGGATCATTTTTAAGCATAGATGTCGGGAGCGTATGACACTAGCGAACCACAACCCGCATACAATCATCCCGGAATGTGGTACACAAGTGAATTAGGTCACTTACCTGGTGACTCAATTTAGAATTTAGAGTACTTAACATTTAGGGGGGAACAACCATTTTTAGAAAAAACATACCATAATTGCAACTTGAGAATTTTTTTAGCATTATTGATCCTTGAATTTGATTCTTGCAAAAAAATTTACATTAAGACGCTCAAATCCCTACATTAAAAAACCAAACCTAAAGCATACTACGTTCCCTAGCGGACTATATAAGCCTACCCCCTCATACCCGATTCCAAATAAGTGATGTACAACGCTCCAATTCCATCTCGTGAACCGGAATGAACCAGGTTCCATGCAATTATGTTTTCAAGTATATACATACATCCAGATATTTTATATATATATATATATATATATATATATATATATTATATATTATATATACACATATATATATGTATGTGTGTGTGTATATACACACACACACGCACACACACACATCAAAGCCATTATCCCAAATGTTTGGGATCGGCTACATGAATCTTATTCTTTCATTACATTCTATTATGGGCATCTCCTCCGTTAAATTTATCATAATCATATCCTTCTTAATTGTTTCTAAGTTAATTCTTTTACGTCTACTTCTAGATCTCCTAGCCCATTAACTATAATACTATCACTTTTCCTAACTTATGTACTAAGAGGTCTTCATTTTACATGAACAAACCGTCTTAATCGATTATCTTTCATTTTATCCGCAATAGGAACAACCTCTAATTTACTACGGATTCACTCTTTTCTTATCTTATCTTTGGGTGTATACTTACAAGACAAATCGCAACATTCTCATTTCTGCTATGCCCATTTTTTGCACATGGCTTTTAATTACCCAACACTCTGACCCATAAATCATTATTGGTCTTATAACCATCCTATTGAAGTCTCCTTTTAGTTTCATTGGTATTCAACAATCACTAAGACTCTCAAAGCACTCCTCTATTTTAACCATCCCGATTTGATTCGATCGACAACAACATCCTCAATCTCACTATCATGCAAGTGACTGATCCTACATAACGAAAACGACTACTGTAGATATTTCTTTACCATTAATAAGTACTATCGGCTCTTTTCTTTCTTAGTTTTACTAAAAATGTACTCCATATATTCTATTTTTGTTCCACTAATTCTAAAACATTTAGATTCAAGAGCTAGTCTCTAACTTTCTACTTTAGAATAACACCATAACATCCGTAGATAACATACATACACCATGAGATTTCATCCTAAATATGCCTCGTAAATTGGTCAATAATTACTGTAAAAAAATAAGGAGTTAAGGCTGGCCCTTGTGTAAGCCTATGATAATAGGAAACGGCTTAGTCCCTCCTTCATTAGTTCTTACTCTAATTGTTACTCTATCATGCATATTATATATATATATATATATATATATAGAGAGAGAGAGAGAGAGATAGGCTACTAATAACAGTATCCAACATACAGATAATATTAACTAACTTTAAAGTTCGAAACCCAAAAATAAAAATCTGAACCTTTAGATGTGATATACTACATATGAATTGTTTAGAAACAAAAATTTCAATAATTCAACATCACTAACTCATGCATAATATGCCATCAATATCAATGTTTCAAAACTTCCATAAAGTTACTTCATTTTTTGCCTCTTGATATATAATTCAAAACGTCAAAATCCTTTGAAATTTTGTTTTTAAGTAGTTCTACATCCAATAGTTCGGATTTTTTTTATTCTAATTTTTAAAATTGGGTTGATAGTATCCACATATTGGATACTATTAAGAGCAATGATAATGTACACAACAATTTGTACTACTTTGTACTAATATAAACAAAAGAACGGGCTCCATAGTGACTGATATTTTTTCTTGACATTTTCCAAGAAAGGACCGTACACATTGCTAGTGGGAGTACAAAAGTAGTACGGAACTTGTGCTACAATTATCATTTTCCTGCTATTCGTAGCCTAGCTCATCTCTCTCTATATATAGAGAGAGAGAAATGAGTATGCTTGGTACAAAGCATAAGTTTTTGTGCTTGGTAGTAAGGTGGCTTATTCCCCTCCACTCATTGAAATCAGGACCCACATTCACATGGGTCGGAGAGTGGTGGTGAATTGGAATGAGTGGATGGGAATATGACACCTTGGTACCAAGCACAAAATCTGTGCTTGGTACCAAGTATACCCATTTTTCTCATATATATATATATATATATATATATATATATATATATATATATATATATATATATATAAATGCTCAATCAAGTGCAATCTATAAGGAAATTTTGAAATCTCAGTGTCAATTTTGGTGTCAACTGGTAGTTTATTAGTTCCTAAATTTTGCAGTATTTCTGTGGTCTTGATTTGGAAAACTGGATGTGGACAAAAGACATTTAGGTGATTTCGGTAATTCACAAACTTTCAAGATCGGTTTTTTTTCATTTTACTGGAAACAGCTTGCAACTTTGGACTTGGAACTCTCCCCAATTGACAGACTTCTGCTAATCGGAGGTAACGAAGGCAACACCTCTGGATACTCCACCATTTTTTTAACTCATTCAGCAACAATGCAGAGACCGCCTCACCATATCTGAAAGTATCCTCTTCAATAACAATGTGGTCAAAATATAAAATGAAGCAACCACTTGTCGTACAAGGAGAGGTCATTGTAAAATTGAAGGGTTCCATTAGGAATGATAAGGCCCTCTCTTGCGACCTTATTCTCCAAAATTCAGTTCTTGTTAAAGATATATGAGACCTGAATCAAACCACTCTTATTGATCCACCTCAATCAATGCCAACTCCCCAATTAATAAGGGGTTTGAGGGAAATGCTCCAAAGTTTTGGGGGTTTTTGTGAAACTTATTACTGAACAGAAGATACAAAAATACATGCAAGCTATAAAGTGTGCATCTTAAATTTTCGGAAATTGTATAAATTAAGAAAGAGCTAACGCATAGAGATTACTGACAGAAAATAACCACAACAAAATAAATAAAGAACCACACACCTGAACATGTTGTACATAATTTTCTTGTTTATCAGCACCCTGAAGCTCATTTTCATCTCTGACATTCACCAGAGGATTCGTTCTAGAAAATGGATCTTTTTTAACTCTCCTTCTATGTAATAGTGTCCAAAGTAAAAATGCACAAATGAAGGCAATGTACATAATAGCTAGCGACAATTCCAAGCATCTGACCTGAAGGTATATGGATATCATAAAAAACTCAAAAACAGAGGATATATAATAACCCAAAAGGATAAAACTTCATAATATTCAGTAAATATAAACAAAGGTAAATATTGATACTGTAAGTGTTTTAAAATACCAATGCAATTGATATACTCTGAATCTGCAGTTTTACGTCATTGTTATACATGAAGAATGAAATGAAGAAAATATGCTTCTTGGAAAGTCATTATAGACAATATGCAGATTTGCCGTTAAAGATCCAGCCTTCAGCAAAATACTGGGTGCTCATCCTAGACAATAACCCTTATTTCTATCAGAAAATCACTTCGCTAAGATTGAGCTGATGTTTATAGGATAACAATGTGTAGAAGAATAACATAACATGCAACACTCCCTCTCACATGGGCCCTGTGCTCATATGACAAAGCATCAAGGGTAAACATGACATATATATTGGAAAGGCAGAAGAAAGGGCGCAATAAACATATTTTATATTGAATTGGACCTCTGATAACTTAATACTGATTAATTGTGGGCTAATAATGAATATATTAAATTATCAAATAGTTGATAGTGAGTACTTAATATTGATAAATTAGGGCTTCAAGTCCTTACTTCATTGATAGAATTGTTGGCTTATATAGCCTTACACACACATTTACACAAAAGCCCTCTAACACTCTTTAATTACATTACGTTCTCAACACTCCTCCTAAAGATGGGTGAAAGATATCTATTAAGCACATCTTGTTACACCCTCTAGCTAGATCTACTGAGCTAAGCCCTTTAGTCAAGCAGTCTGCAGCATGCTCCTGAGTTGGAACATGACCTAACTCCAGTAGCTCACTGTTCAGCTTCTCCTTGATGAAGAATCCATCAATCTCGATGTGCTTAGTTCTGTCATGCTGAACTGGGTTGTTGGCAATGCTGATAGCTGACTTATTGTCGCACAACAAACTCATCTTGGCCTCTTGGTCAAGGTTCAACTCCACCAACATGTTCTTCAATCACATCAACTCCGCAACCCCTAAGGTCATCTGTACTCTGCTTCAGCTGTTGATCTCGTCATCATAGATTTCTTCTTGCTTTTCCAGGAGACTAAGTTGCCTCCTACAAATATGCAATACCCTGAGGTAGACCTCCGATCATCTCCGCAACTAGCCCAATCTGAGTCACAGTAGCCCTCAATATTCACATGGTCACTCCTCCTGAATCTTAGTGCTTTACCATGGGCACCCTTTAGATACCTCAGTATCTGGTATACTGCATCCATATGATCCTTCCTCGGGTCATGCATGTAGCGACTCACCACGCTTACCGAAAATAAGATGTCTAGACATGTGTGACTAAGATAGATCAGCTTGCCCCACCAATCTCTTATCTCTCACGATCAACAGGTTCTCCTGCCTCAGCACTCAACCTGAAACTCTGATCAATCGGTATAGCAGCAGGCTTGCACCCTAACATCACCGTCTCTGCAAGAAGATCTAATGCATACTTCCTCTGGAAGAGAACAATCCCCTTAGGTCCATGAGCTATCTCTATCCCAAGAAAGTATCGAAGCTGACCCAGATCCTTCACTTTGAATTCTTTGCTTAATCTTACCTTGAGCTGAACAATCTCCTTATCATCATCTCCTGTGATGATCATGTCATCCACATACACTGCCAGCATAGTGATGTGACCCTTACTTCTTCTGAAGAATACAGTATGATCGGCATTGATCTGTCTGTATCCCATACCAACCATGGCTCTTCTAAACCTATCAAACCATGTTCGAGGGGACTGTTTCAGCCCATACAGAGACTTCTTCAGCCTGCAGACCTTACCCACTGTCTGTCTTGTGCCACATCTAGGTGGTATCTCCATATACACCTCTTCCACTAGATCTCCATGAAGAAACGCATTCTTCACATCCAGTTGGTGTAGTTCTCATCCACCATTTGCTGCCAGAGAAATCAGCGTCCGAACAGTACTCATCTTCGTCACTGGTGTAAAAGTCTCATCGTAGTCAATGCCTTATGTCTGACTATACCCTTTTACCACTAATCGTGCTTTGTATCGTTCAATCTTTCCTTCTGGGTTCTGCTTCACAGTAAACACCCACTTGCATCCCACTGCTCTTTTCCATGCTGGCAGTGTCAGTAACTCCTACGTGTGGTTCTTCTCAAGAGCCCCCAGCTCCTCATGCATAGCTATCTTCCACTTTGGATCCTTCTTAGCATCCTGCCAGTTAGGTATAATAACATAATCTAATGATATAATGAATGCTCCATGTGAAGGGGATATGTGAGAATAGGAAACAAATTGGGCTAGATCCCAACCATATCTCTCAGGAGAATTTCCCGCATTACTGCGACTAGTCCTCATTACTGACATTGGAGTGGGAAGAGGGGTAGAAGTATGAATGGTATTACCTGAAGTGGAGGGTAGTGTAGGTGTCTCAGGAGTTAGAGCAGAGCTGGACGAGGGACTAGGCACTGGCACTGTAGGGACTGTAGGCACCTCTGGCTCCTTACCCTCCTACTATATGTAAGCAACTCCCCCTGAGCTGTAGGCCTAACACCCCTTGTCTCCTTCTCCTCCCCTTCGTCTTCATCCTCCTCCTCCTCTATGAGTATGGAATCGAAATTGGGATTGACCCCCTTGAGCTCTCATCATTCTCCCCTTCTCGCCTCATACCTCTAGTATCGGACAAGTCGTCAAAAGGTGAAGTAACCCCCGCTGTGTAGTATAGCTCAAGCTCCCGAAACTGCATATCCATGCTGACAAACAGCCTTTTCTCCACCGGGCTCTAGCAGACATATCATTTCTGGGTGCCATTGTATCCCACGAATATACACTTCACAGCCCTAGGGTCTAGCTTCCCAACCGATGGTCTGTTATCCTTCACAAAGTACACACAGTCAAATACCTTCAATGGTAGGGCTCCCCCATTATCTCCCTTCAGTGTCTCATGAGGTGATTTCCACTCCAACACACTCGAAGGCATCCTGTTGATTAAGTGAGCAACAGTCAAGACTGCTCTGATACCATATTGATAAATTAGGGCTTCAAGTTCTTACTTCATTGATAGAATTGTTGGCTTATATAGCCTTACACACACATTTACACAAAAGCCCTCTAACACTTTAATTACATTACATTCTCAACACTTAAGAAAACTAAAGATCTGGCACCAAACGATCATGTTAATTAGCACTTAAAAACAACAGAAAACAACAAACATTATTCAGTGACTTGGTCACATCTTTCTATGTTCCCATATGACCATATTTCAGTAGCCAAATGCAGAAAACATGCTCCCAATCTATTCACCTTAGCTGATAAACAATGATCATCTAGTGCCTTCATTTAATCATAGAAACAACAATTTGCTTCTTCCTAAGGTCTTTATGAAATCTCATTGTTCAGATATATTTAACTCTCCAGTCATAAGCAAGAAGATACTAGCGATTTCGGACACTGGTTCTTAATCAAAACCAGATTGACTCCAGTTTCCTAATTTTAATTTCCTTATCCTGTGCCCATATTCTTCAAAGAACAAAAAGATGGTGTGTTCCTTGGATATTATACCCTACTTGAATTGTTTCAAAATTCTTCCAGTGGTTGGTTTTGATAAGTATATATCCTGCATTATCTCTTTTGGCATTTCCAGTAGTTTCTGTTTTGAAATTCAGTTACTTCTCAATTTAAGAAATAAAAGTTGTAATTCATAAAATTAGATACATATGAAATGATGTTTCTCCCTAACTACTCGGAAACTATTTGACTTAAAACATGCCCAATATGAATGAGTACACACTAAAGCAGATAACCTGCCATGCACTGTTATTAACCACTTCTCATGCACATCTTGATGCATGCTTATTTCCTCAGGCTGGCTCTCTTCAAAGCTCTGTCAAGCTTTGTGAAGAATAATCGCTTCCAAACTCAAACGAAAAGCTACATATCTCTAGTAGCCTACAACTTGTCACTTAAGCATCACTGAAGTGTGTGCTTTGTGCCCATGAAGCTCTCTTTTTTTTTTGAAGCATACGCTTCAGACAAAATATGAGGTTAAATAAAGATTATTAACTAAAATTAAAATACCCCTATGTCTTTCCAAATCAATCATCTTATCCTATCCTATCATAGGCCTCCAGGAAAACATTTCTTACCATTAATTATGTTTCCCAACAATTCTGATTTCTTGTTTCTTTGTGTATCTATATGGGTTTATAGGTTTCTCTAGCATTCTTTATTTTCTCTCTTTTGTGAGGTATTCATATTTTCTTATTCATTTTTATCTGGACTCTCGAATTATTGCAACAGTTAAGCTTAGTATTTTTATAAGAAACTGTAATTGTAGGCCATGCTTATTTATATGGCCATGAGACAAAAAAGCTATATATATGGTTTATGTGGCTTAGTTTATTATGATTTCACTTCATACTAATTTACTATCCAAAACTTGAATTTTTTCTATTCGTAAATTATCACACCACTATATATTATATGCTTATAAAAATTGTGAGTTAAAATTAAAATATAATAAATTTATGAGGCTTGTGTCTCACGCCTTGAAGTTGACATAGGGTCCAACTCTTTCACCTTGCGCTTCCACCTTTTAAGACATTGCTAAAGATTAAAATAGAAAGTAATATGTAAAGATAAAGACAAAAAACAGCAAGAGGTTTTGACTATTGTTCGTTTAGATGGTACTGAGGAAATGTACATATATACACAATTGTCAGAACGAATGGCTGAGACAGTGAGCATGGTCAGTTCCGATGCATTAAATCACATACAAGGATATCTACATAAGTTGGCAAGTCAAATGTCTGCTTGACTGACAGGTTACAGAACTGGATACAGAGCTTGGAAATGCCTATAGGCCATCAAAACACAAACATATAATTGGGGTGCAGTGATACAGATAGGAATGCCCAAATAGAATGCCTCTTTGGATATAAGAGACAAACCACAAGGTAGCTGGATAGGTTCTAGGTAGAGAAGCAAACAGAATATTAGATAGTGGGTGAAAGTAACAAATGTGTAGGGCTGAGAAAGGTGCAATATGCATCCACTGATAAAATTGATACTCCAGAAATTTAAATTATAGGTACCTATATTTTCTTCATGATTTGCAATCTTGCACAAGGGAGATTAATGGTTTGCAAGATCAATGCTGACATTAACAAATAAAAAATACAACATAAACTCTTTATTACCTCTAAAGAACCCATTTTGATTCTGCAAGAACCGTTCTTATGGGAGGCTGGAGGAGCAGACTCCGAGCATACAGAAGAAGAAGGGCAATCACCGCATGAACATCCCAAGGAAGGGTCTCCACATGGATGAACAGTTACATTCAAAGGCTTTATCACAGATGATGCAAAAATATTTGATCGGAAATCAATTGCATATGGTGAGCCAGGCTCACCATCACCTGCTCGCTTGCCCATGAATGCAAGCCATTCTACCAAAACAATTAAAAAATCTGAAAGTTAACGAAATGAAAAAAAAGATGCAGATATTTGAGTTTTCAATGTCACATCAAGCCAGTAGTTTCACAAATAATGAATATAGAAATTAATTACAGAAGCCCATGTAAAATGTGTCCATTGATTTTTCATTGAGATAAAAAAAAGCTGGTGAAAATTCAAGGGATAAAAGAGTTGTGCACAAGTGCTCCTATCATTACAAGAGCTTTACTCTACACACAGGCAAGCACGCACCCACACATACACACATAGTTCTTACCAGGAAAATTACAACAGTGATGGCAAAACCACCAACTAGTATTTCATTTATAAGACCTTTTTTATAAATAATAACACAAAATCTTTCAGAAAACAGGTACATTTACAAAGAACTGGTGAAACATAATGTAACTTTTATATTCTTGTCAACATAATTGCCATTCCAGAAAAAATAACTTGTTACACTTGTATACAATATTATATTTCAACAATCCATATACTTCCACACATGCTGGGGCGTGGTTGAGGGGGGGGGGGGGGGTGATTGAGCTTTATCCATCCAAACAAGAACTCGATAAATTGTTAGTTCCTTACGAAAGTGAAAGTAATACGATGAAAGCTACATAAATGTATGATGCTCCTGCATGGATTAGTCTGCCATTAAATCAAACACTTACCATGTAAAACCAAACAATTCTAAATGTGTCCAAAGTTTGAAAACCCATCCTTAGTGACTCTATTCATTCTGTTAGCCAGGATATTGCAGAACACATGCATGTAGGTCCTAGCATGCGTAGGTGGATTTTTCACCACATTTTCCCCATTTTTTGTGACTATATTCATTCTGTTAGCAAGGATATTGCAGAACACATGCATGTAAGTCCTAGCATGCGTGGGTGGATTTTTCACCACAGTTTTCCCATTTTTGTGAGCGATTCACCGGCCCGAAGTGATAAAGATTATATTAACTGGGGGCAAGAGGACTTGATTTAGACCTACAAGAACTTGGCCAGAATCAATTGAGAAGGTAATAGTTAACTTATTGGAGGTGATGACTAGTAATGAAACTGAATGGAAGAAAAGGATTCATGTAGCTAACCCCAAAATTTTGGATAAGGGCTTTGTAGTTCTTTTTTTCTGATTTCTCTTAGCTAGTAGGATTTTTTCCCTTTTCATTTTTGAGTTATGGGAGTTCTATTCTTTGGAGGAGCACAGGGTTCTTTTGGCTCCATCACATTATGGAGTCGGAGAAGTTGGATATCCATATGAACTCATGAAGAACAAAATACATAGGTGTTTATACAACCAGCATGTGTATTTAATGTGAAATGAAGCATCTAAAGCATCAATATGTTTCTAATATGGGAAGTAGACCTGAGAAGTCCAACAAATATCTTCATAACTGTAATCAAGGTGATGAAGAGAACAACTCGGAATTGACAGATAAAGATAGATCATCAGCTACTAGTATACCATGGCAGCATTGATTAAAAAAGGTTACTATTAGAGGTATAGCTTTAAATCCTTTCGCTAATGCCTACAGGGAGAGAGTAGTAGTGTTGTTCTTTCTGATAGATGTGTATCCAATGAAATACGAGAAGCTTATGCTAGATATAGCAAATATAGTCATTTATCTTATCAAGGATAACTTTGAAAGTATATCACCTATGTCTGCAAATGTCCATGCAGGAACTGGGAAAGTAGTTACTGATTCTACTAACCTGTATAATTCTGAGCACCTCCACCAATTAATTCCATGGCCCTACTATTCATTGTCCCAAATTTGACATCTTTGCAAGAGTTATACAACTCTTCAGCATACGTACTTGTAATATATAAATCAATACCATCAACAGCTGTAGTGTTGGTAACCTACAAAAAAAAAAGCAAATAGCATTTAGTTTATACAATAGAAGTCTGGATGTAGAGATGGACATTCATGTGCCAAAAAATGCAAGGAATGAAAAATTATTGGGGCATAAATACAACTAGAAGGAACCCAGAACTGCACAACAATCTTCAAAATGAAGAGAAGAAAAAAATTATAGAATGTGACAAACCTTTAATATGGAAGTGACATTAATGAATAGGCTTTGATTTGGAGAACATGAGAGCTCGCAGAAGAGATTTAAAAAGTTCCTCAAGCATGCTGGGCACCCCACAATTAAAGGAATCGCCTGCATAAGATCTTCAATAAAATAATGGATGATAGTTGTATGGTTCGATATACAGAAAGAATAGAACACACAAAGAAACAAGAAGATGTGAATGAGCTCTAACTAAACAAAAGCAAAAACTTTATAATGGTTACTCAATAAAACAATGCAGGCGAGAATAAGGTCTGTCACAAAGTCGTTACACCCAATGTTTGTGTTACAAGAAAACATTTGGACTAGAAAGCTCTAATTATTCTGTGAAGTTCCTGAAGCTTAGATCTACTTTCAGGCAGCTTCAAGCATCTATGTCCAGTATCAATAATCATTATAAGTTGTTCACCATTAATCTTTGGCCCTGCTATAATATCCTGGGTTGTCCACAACATCGATCACAGTTTAGAAATTATTCATTTACCACTAATAAAGGAACATCACAGCAGGGCAGCAAATAGATACAAATAGTCTGGTACTCTATTTTTTTAAATTGGATATCCAACATTGCCATCTAAAAATGTATATGAATAAGGTCCTGCATAAGTATGTGAAATATCTTTAATACATATCTGAATCTGCCATAAAAGGCAGCCCAGTGCATGAGGCTGCCACCATTGTCAGCTCTAGGGAGGGTCATATGTATGTAGCCTTACACTCGGATGCAAAGAGGTTATTTCCAATAATTGAAACCCATGACCTCCAGGTCACAAAGGAAGCAACATACCATTGCGTCAAGGCTCACCCACACTAAAGTATTCCGATAACATCATAACGTTAAAATTAAAAAAAAAAAAAGTAAAGAGCTAGTGAGATTTTAATATTATTGTGCTAGTGTAGAAGTTTGCAATTTGCTATTACCGCACTAGTATCTGGCTAGAACACATTCAGCTCAAATAAAATTTGTTCCGACTAAATGTACACACTTAGTTAAGTATTTGAGTAATGGTTGTAATCGCATTGGTATCCATGAAAGGAAAAAAATATGGTAAAACCTATACCGTCTTTCTGTTGTACTGAATGCAACAACAAGGTTAAATTGAAAATTAAGATGAATTTATATTTGAATAAAACAGTTCACAGCTCTCTGTTAGTACGTGAGATCAGGGCTTTGCAATTTTGAGAATAACTCAACAGTACATTAGGACCTACCACCATCTCCAGGTAGAGAGAGAAAAAAAAGATAGGAGTCATACGTAAATCTTTAGCATAATGGAAATAGCTTGATTAAAAGCTTAACTCAAAATAAAAATGAATCATTCATCTGGTCTAACAAAGAAGAATAACATTAAAATAGTACAATTGATGGAAATATTAGAGAATCTTTACTTGTTGGACTTGTTTACGCAATGTGTCGAATTGATCAGCAGTGCAGCAGACGTTGCCAGTAATTGTTGGGCACAAACTCTGGACTTTTGAAGATAACAGCTTATCTGGCTGAAAAGTAAGTACAAGAGATGTTGTGAATTTAAGTGCAACAAGAAATTTTTTACCATGTTCAACATACAGATAAAAGTATGAAACAACTTGTCAAATAAGATCAAATTCCCACATTTTGGACTTCATATTCTCATATACTTTTCCACATCCTATGCTTCCACAAATAAGTACAGCAAAACAGATTAACTATCACATTCAGGATAATTGTGAAAATTTCCAAATTGATCATATCAGATCCTTTTCGTCATACCCAATAGGTAGCATGAAAACGTAAGATTAGTTTTGGTCAAAGAATAATTGTAACTATGAGCCATTAGCCGTCTTAAATTCGTGAAGTATACTCTCCAACCCTGCACGTGTCAAACCTAACAATTATACTCCAGTAACAAAATTAGTTTCCTCTTATCTATGTTCTGCTTCCCACATTTCTCTGATTAATTCCCTAACTCCAGTAATGTCTTATCCACCATCTTCCATATGCTAACTACTGAATAAACATCCAACTGGGAGTTTGATTCAATTTGTTTCCTTATTGTGTATATAGTTAACATAAACTAAGGCAAGTTCATAGAGCACATATTTTTCAAATTTTCTCCTCATCCAGCCTCTTTATTTGTCTAGGAAATTTACAGAGTAGAGCACCTCACCAGGTCACCTAACTGTTAAAATGATATAGCACTGAACTGCAATCCCCTGAGTGTGGTGACGTTCTAGATTTTTGTAAAACACCTCGAAGCATGAACTTGTTCCAACATGAAGGGTTATAAAACCTTGGTCATTCATGATGGGCAATGATACGGGTGTATCTTCTCTTCGGAAAAGCGATCCTCATGGGAGCTTGAGGATAGGTGATTCTCATGATATCTTGAGAATAGTGATGTGAAGCGACACGGCGGAGCACAGGATGGAGCGTGAAGCAAGTCGGAAGAACGAATAATTAAAGATTTCAGTTCTCAGCTTGATGAGTCGACCAACGGGTTGATGAGTCGACTGACGGTTGATGAGTCGACTGACGGTTGACGAGTCGACTGACGGGTTGATGAGTCGACTCAAGAAAACGCCTCCAGATAGCAAAATGCTTCTGCTGAGTTGACTCATGAAAATCATGAGTCGACTCATGCAGGTCAGCACAGTTTGTGCACATTTTGAGTCGACCATGAGTCGACTGGTGATCATGAGTCGACTCATCTCAGTCATGAGTCGACTCATCGAGGTTTCCTGGGCAGACTTGGTTTCTGTTTTGAAAGAATTCTAGTTTGGTTTGATTTTGGTTATTTACCAGATTGCCACCACGTTGTAAACCTTATAAATAGGGATTGTTTAGGGTTCTAAACAAGAGGTTAGAGGCTAAGATGTAGATCTAAAGAGTTTTAGGTCTAAGAGAGATCCTGATCAAAAGGATTAGGGTTTAGATTGTGAGGTTCTATGAGATCTTAGAATCAGAGAGGTAATTAAGAGAGATTCTAATCATTGTATTAGGGTTTAGTAAGAATTGAGAGTTTGTTCTCGATTCTAGTGAGATTGTGAGAAAGGGATTGTAATCTTTTCATACTCATAATCTAGAGAAGGTATTTTCCTTCGCCATATACTGAATTGTGCTTGTGTTTGTCATCCTCTTCTCAACCCACCTTTGATAATTCCGCGATCAAAGGTGCTCGCACGGCAACTCGTATCAGGCAAACTACCCAATTAAGGCTTGCGCTCGCTCCACAGAACACACAATGACAGTGAGGAACATGAGAAGATGAGTATTGTCATTCAAAGGATTTTAGTCCGAAATTTAAAATTCTTCATGTTCTGCTAACATTCATCACTCCTGCTAACATGAAGAGTCATTGCTACTCACCTTCACAGAAGGGGTATTAGAAGGGCAGTTCAGAGGCTTTCCATCACTACGTTCTGCACAAATCCCATACATAGAGCAAAAACCTTCTGCATATATTTTTCTGAAAATTACAAAGAAAAGCCATTAATCAGTGCTAAGTGACTAAATATCAGAGATAAACATGCGAGAGAATAACTAGAAAAGAATAGGAAAGTTGATGATTCACAAAATAATGAATCATAAAACAAAAACTATGAATGTGCTGAGATTGAAGTCTACGTAAATACTCACAGTAACAAATTAGTCAAGCATAAACTTGTTTCGGATCCTTTATGACATTAGTAATATTTCCTTAATAATTTTTTTTAAATAATATAGATATGAAAGCATACCCCAATAGATCCTATGATTGTGCATCTAGAGTTTTATTTTCATCAAAAAAAAATTTGAGGAACTTATAGATAATCAATTGGCTTACAAGATCCAGCAATCAACATTTGCTTTAAACCATTCAAGATTGTTAAACAAAATTCCCATCATGTCTTTAATCTTTCTTTTTTTTCTTTTTTATTTTGCTTTCTTGAGGGCTCTTGCTGGAGAACAATGATGGATTGGGCAAGTTTCAACTAAAACGCAGAAGAGCTCCTTTTTTTTTCCATACCCAACAATGAACCTACATGCGTTTAGTATTCATGAACCTCTCTGGTGTTCCTAATTTTTCTGCAAGGAATTCAGCACTAACCTAAGAGACTTGCATCAGGTTGATAACCAATCATGAAATATCATCAGATTATTTGTTTATTTGTGAAACCTTGATGATAGCCTCCAGACCCAAAAAGGCCTAGATGATGATGATTGTGCCAAAGAAGTGAAACCTGAAAATTTTGCAACACTAACCTCAATATCATGATCCATCTCAGTCACAAACATAAATGAAAAGGGTGGAAAGAGAAACTTATTCTTTCTAGAAAGATCATGATGACTGAAACCAGTGAAAAGATCACACAGATACCATCGGCTAGAAATAGAGATAGCTCCTATTAATGATAAATGAGAGAGTTGATTGAGATGGGTAAGTCAGGTGCAACTGGCTACCTAATGCACCAATCAGGACAAGAAATAAGATTAACAAGGACTAGAGGTAGGCCCAAGCGAACTAGGTTGGAAGCAATCAAAAAAGTTATAATAGTGCTTAATTAAACAGAGAAGATATCACTCAACTAACTGAAAGAAGAATAGAATTCATGTATAGGACCCCAAAATATATGGGAAAAGTATCTTGTTGTTGTTGCCGCTAAGTGATGCACAAGCAGCAGCTTTTTTCAATAGTGTGGAAATTTTGTAGCAAAGATTATGTCAAGCAATGAGATACATGGATCGAGTACAAATTATTGTCAAAAAAATCACTGGATTGCATAACAATCATTCCAAAAAACTAAATATATATATGTACTTGAAAACCTCAATCTTCTGAACCATAGTTCATAATTTTCATTTTTCAGTCATAAATGAGTCACTCTAGCACCACTGTCGAACAAATTCTCCTCACTGATGCCGTGAACGTAGCTGAATGACAGTTCTGGTTTTGTGAAGCATCTTGACAGCTTTACAAGTTGATTCAAGGAAGCTGAATGAAAGTCGCAGAGAATAAAGAATAAAGATATCAAACATTTGTGACCTGTTCACTACAGCAAGGTATGATATATGCTAATTCATAACCTGGTGCCAACACTATTTACTGCAAAAGATATTTGTACAAGAGATGAACCTTATACTGAACCTAGAAGTATACTGATTCTCAATTACACAAGTATGATCTAGGAAAAACTGAAATTTTTTGCAGTTGCATAACTTGATATATGAATACTATCTATTTCTGCCAACAGTTTTCAGACAAAAGCCTGACCTCACAGTAAAATACCTAAGGTGGCAAGGGAGTATCCTGTCAGTTAGACAATTCATGCATATGCAACTAGTTGAAATAGGTGAAGGTTCCCATGAACATCATCTATGCTCGAATAGTTTATGCTCATTAATATTGGAGATGACAAGTTTGATAGGGAAGTGAATCTGGAACTAGAAGTTGGACCAATGAACTATATTAATTAGCAATTGAGACGAGCCTTGAAAGAACTGAAGGGAAAAGAAGACCACATTGTGCTAGAGAGTTTGATAGATAGAAAATTTTCCCATGGTGACTTGTTAAGCAAATTATTCAAGGCCACATTATTGGCCGTGCGTGGGGTGGGCGTCAAATCATGCATGATCAGCACAGTATCTACATAGAACCCACAATGTAACTTTAGACCTGTCTCCTTCCTTTATAAGGGATCTTTAGTAGGAAAAGGATCAATTCAGGAGTCGCATAATGCAAATTTGCTTAAGAATACGCAGGCATATATACATGTCACACATGCATACAGTTTAGGACCAAACTCATACAGTGATGTCCTTACTCTGGTTCTGAGTCAATCAGCATACGAAAATGGGGCTGATAATCTTGAGTGCTCGCTGAAAATACATGGAGATTGACCTGCATATGTCATGTTGCAACATATTAGCTATGTCAATCTAATAATCACTGAACTGCTTCAGTGTACATCAATCGAATTTAAATCATATGTAAACTTACATTAAAAAATCATAATTTAGTGTGTACAAAAAATGGACATGAGCACTTCAAAAAGTGAATTGTTAGGTCTTGCTTTAAGCATCTCTAAAAGCTTGCTTCAACAAGTTTGGTGTCCCAAATAAAAGCCAGAATAACATAACCAAAAGAATATCAGTTGTCAGCATCTCCCAGTTTATAAATTGTTATACAGTTGCCTTTGGATATGTGTATAAATAATTTTTGCCCATCAAGCAATCTCATGAGAAGAAAATTACCCCTTATGAAAAAATATTAAATAATTCTCCATGAATTTAACTTTATCTTTTGAGGTGTAAGCACCGCGTTATCAAGAAAAATATACCACCAAAAGTGATTCCAAGTACAAATACAAATGATCTTTTACCATGCAGTACAAAAGACTCATAAAATATAAGATGTCTTCTAAAAGATATTATAAGAGACCATCTTGCATTGATTGCAGAAGGACGAATTGCAGTGATTGGCAAAGCTGCTACATTGGGGCTACACAGAATCTGTGTAATTACTTATTTAACACATCAGGAGAATCTCAAATATTAAAAAAAAATTGTGCATTAAATATATATTTTTGAGCTAGAAATCATACAGTGAAGTGGATTTATTCTCTTCTTTTTAAAAGGGGGCTGAGGACTGAATTTGGTTGGGATGAATGAGTGGATTCACTCATGGCAACCCAAAAGCCAAATACTCCCTTTTCATAAAGGCACCACTAGGGAATTGCTGCATGAAAACAATCACCATGCTTAGTTTAAGATTGCAGTTTTTGAACTCAACTCTTGCACAAACATTTGTATCTCTCTTCTGCATATTGAACTTGATATCTAGCTACAGAGTTCCACTGATTTCAGTCCGCTGCATTGATTCACTCATTCAACCCAAAAGCCAAAAACTCTCTGGTCATCAAGGGACCACCAGAGAAGTTCTCCCTGAAAACACTCACTATGTTTCGTTAAAGATTGTTGAATATATTCAAGAAAACTCTTGTGCAAACCTCTGTATCTCTCTTCTGCATATTGAAATTGATGTTTTACAGAATTCCTCTGATTTCAGCCCCCCCCCCCCACCCGGCGGGGGGGGGGGGGGGGGGGGGGGGGGGGGGGGGGGGGGGGGGG
>BQKN01066808.1:157268-167966 GCA_022839385.1 Asparagus kiusianus
TCTGCCGGATTGTGATCTCACCTCGGAGTTTTGAAGGCTTAAAGACTTGGACACTCGGATTCGGTTCTTGGCGAGCACCCGCACCAAATAAGGCAGGAGTTCGAAAGAATCTAATCCTCAGATCTATGTCGCTATACTCCGGATCAAAGCTTGGTTCTTTGATCCCGAGATTCGAGCGGTTGTTTCCTTGGTGAAACAATCCCTCCCGGCTATTATCTCCTTGGTGGGATAAAACCCGTAATACGTCGTAGATCTGCTTGGATTCAGATCTTGCGGTGGTCAACGGTAAATAACCCCGGGGCAGGCAAACAACCCACAAAGCGAGTGACCGGATAACAGGAGCTCGTGATCTGTTCGACAAATAAGGAAAGTTGTAATTTTTCTTTGTTTTCTTTGATTTTCATTGTAACCGGCTCTTATAAAAAGACCGGATCTTTGTAACGCAAAAAGTTGTTAACTGAGATAGCAATGACATCAACAATGAAGAAAAGCTTGATTTTTCCCGCGAACAATCTGGCGACCACAGTGGGAGCCACCGATCTCGCTGACGAGATCGGAGCGTCGCAGGCGCGGATCTCGATCCCGGTCGTGAAGGAGGTCGAGTACGAATTCGACCAGCAGAAGTACGAGGAGTACGTGTCCTCGTCTGGATCTACCTCCTCCCCCAAGTCCAAGAAGTCCCAGAAGTTCTCCTCCAGGAGAAAAGTCCATTGGTGCGAAGAAGTTGAAGCCGCCAACGACGACCTCACCCCAATCGACGCCGAAGTTGCGTTGGGTGACGTCCTACCGGCCCCTAAGAAGGTCAAATCCGCCGTTGAAGGCGTGGTGACTCTCTCTAAGAGAGCCCGCCAGAGGCAGCGTCAACGCCTCGCGAAGCAATTCGCCAAGGCCATGGAGTCCGTTGACGGGGTCCGCTACCATGCGGATCTGAAGAGCAAACGAGGCAAACAGCCTCAACAGCAAATAAAGGGTGGTTCCTCCAAACCATCGACAATGGAGTGGGTCCGTGTCAAACGGAATCGCTCAACACTGGAGGAGCGCATCCGCAAACGTCGCGCATTATCGGCGCAAGCACGGGCCAAAGCTGAGGAAGCCCGTCGGAAGCTGCAGAAAGAGGTGGTCAAGAAGCCGCCATCAACTCGCAAGGTTTGGAGGCCGAAGTCTGAAGCGGCGGTTCAGACCAAGGAGCGACAACCGCAGCCTTCGAAGATTCAACCTTCGGCGAATCAACTCAAATCGCAGATGATTTCCGTAACTGCTCAGGGAGATCCCGCAGGACCATCCCAGAAGAGAAAGTCAATTTTGGAGCGCCTCGGTCCACTTCCCAAAGAACGAGGCAAAGCTCCAATTCAGGGACGTTTGGGGGCAATGAAGAAATTCCAAACGATTCAACCCGCTGGGGGTCACCGCAACCCTCAACATAACGAGGAAATCAGGGCAACTAAGCGCACTACACTGCGCATAGAAGTTCAGGAGCCTGCTGAGAGTTCACGCGCACAAAGGCGTGTATCGAGACGCGTGACTCGCCCCCAGAAGGAAACGTTGTCGTCCGATGACGATGACGTTATACCTGGGAAATCGTGCCAACACGCGATAAGTTGCTCTGACTTTCATACGGACGAGCTGTACTATCGTGATGGGGGTACGAGCAGAGCCAGAAAGAGAAGTCCTCGTAGGCTCGAAACTCAATGCCCATGTTCCAAACTCATTCGGGCGGTATTGTCTGAGTGTAATTGCATCAAGACGGTCCCCAAAAGAGTTTCGGTTTTTGAGAGGCTCAGTACCGAAACGCCAAAGCCAAGGCCCAGGCATTTCCAACGAAGGAGAACGGCGATTGAAGACGGAGAATTACCGAGGGTCACCGCTAATATGACCAGCAAAGGGACATCGGCATGGGATGATCTCGAGTCGATTCTGAAAGCATCCCGGTGTCTAACCCGTCTGCAGTCCGGAGCCATCGCACGAGGAACTTATGGTAGGGTTCGGATAAGACCACCTTCAGAAGATGAGGAATCGGATGCTTGCTCCGCGGTTGCGTCTGACAACACCGTATCCAGCGAAGGAGAATCCCGCGAGTCATTCATGATAAGCGCGGAACAAGTGGCTAAGATGCTCGAAGAAGCCATAGCCAAACAACAGGAGAGCTTCAGGCTCGAGATGCAGGTGGCCATGCAGACTATGAGAGAGATGCATGAGCAACAAATCCAGGCATTGAGGAACCAACAAGGCGAACCAAGTCGTCATAACCAGAACAATCTGGAAGATGAGGACACAGGTGCAAATGAAACTCGTGACGCCAATAATCCTCTCGTCAATGCAGGGGGTGGTAACGAGGATGCCAACGAAGATACAAGTAAAAACTTGAAGATCAAAAACCTCGAGAGCAAAATCAATACATTGATTTCCGCTCAAGAGGTGAAGAAGACGGGCATTCCTTGTCCATACCCAAGAGAGTGGGAATTAATCCCCTATCCGGTGAAGTTTAGTCTAATCAACTTCACGCCGTTCGATGGGAAGGGTTCTCCCACTCAGCATTTGATTTATTTCAAATCACACCTGGGTGTTATCTCTAGTAATGAGCCTCTGATGGTGCGGTCATTCGTTGGCACTCTTCACGGAGCCGCCTTCGATTGGTATCGCCGCCTCAAGCCAGGAAGCGTAAATAGCTGGGACGACATGGAGACCAAATTCCTCGCCAATTTCTTCGATGATGACACAGAGATATCCATCGGGACGTTGCTCGACGAGAAACAAAAGGACGAGGAACTGGTCGATACCTTCGTTAAGAGGTTCCGGAACAAAGCGTTGAATTGCCGGGATCCAATCACTGAAGAGTTCATCCTCCAAACTTGCCACAACAACCTCGCGTTGGACGTGTTGGAAGCAATGGGGACAGCACCGTCCAACACTTGGAAAGACTTGAAGGTCCGAGGGGAACAAGCCGAACGCTTCCTCCGAAGGAAGAAGGCCGAGAGGAGTCAATCGACGACTAATCCTCCAAACTCGAACTTTGCCTCCCGTGGTAAGGGCGAGGCACCTGCAGTGGCTGTTGATGCTAATCAAACGTCACAACAGCAGCCCCGGAGACAGCAGAAGACTTCGGGTCAGAGGCTTCAAAAAGAATACTCCTTCAAGGACGAAGATGTTCCAGCCATCTTCGAATCCCTCCTTAAAAATAACAAGATCAAGCTGCCACCGATCGCGAATCAGGAGGAAGCTGAGAATACTGCGGATCCGAAGTACTGCGCGTACCATAGGAGGATCCTTCATCCCACCAAGGATTGCTTCACTCTCAAGAATAGCATCCAAACCTTGGTTGAAGCCGGCGTTATATCGCTCACTTAAGTCGAACGACAACTCCAATACGGTATAAGAGTATAAACTGTTTCCTAAACTCCGACCGATACAAGAGTATAAACTGCTTCCTAAACTCCGAAGAGTATATGAGTATAAACTGCTTCTCAATCCTCCGATCGGTATAAGAGGTTAAACTGCTCCCTGATACTCTAATAGGTATAAGAGTCTAAACTATTTCCTTTCTTCCACGGGAAGTTCCTGAAGAGTGCCACGCGTGGTGTTCTTCAGGATAACCCGATCGTGCATCTAATTCAATGATACACCCAGTTTTGTAAAGAAAGCTAGGGGTGGATAATTCAGGTAACGGGAAGTTCCCGGAAGAATGTTAAATGTAATATTCTTAGGGATAACCCGGTCATTATGAATAAAGTGGTAAGCACTAAACTCCTAATGCTTAAAATTTTGATCTATCAATCATTAACGAATTGTCAAAACCTTTTGTTAAGTCTTTATCACTTAACATCAATAACCCCCTTTCGAGTGATTTGTACGAATCAACATTCCTACAGTGATTTGTACACTTACTCTCCTTTTTCACTTGGTCAAACCTTCCTACAGTTAGGACCAAAACCAAAATCCCCTCTCGATTCCTTCAATGAATGAGAGGTCCAAAACTAAAATCCCCTCTCGATTCCTTCAATGAACGAGAGGTCCACTGTCAAATTAAGCGATCAAACCTTCCTACAGTTAGGATCGTCTCAAACCTCCACTTGGTCAAACCTTCCTACAGTTAGGACCAAAACCAAAATCCCCTCTCGATTCCTTCAATGAACGAGAGGTCCACTTTCAAATTGAGCGATCAAACCTTCCTACAGTTAGGGTCATCTCAAACTCTCGCTTGGTCAAACCTTCATACAGTTAGGACCAAAATCACGATTCACTCTCGATAAACGAGAAATTCACCTTTAGTTCGGTAATCAAACCTTCCGACAGTTAGGGTTATCCGAATCTTTTCGATTCTCGGAGCGGAGATCCCACTCTTAGTTTTACCTTTCCGGATTCTGGGGGTGGAGATCCCACCTCGAGTTTCCTTTCCTTCTTTGTTTGGAGAATAGAATATAAAATTCTTCCTTCCCACACCAATCATTTTCCAAGAATTTCGGATTCATTCTAGGAAGTTTATCCCGAATCCTAAGCGGGGATAAGTCTGCGTCTAACACGCGCTGCCGGTTTAGTCTTTTTCCGATTGAAAAAGACACCAGAGTTCGATTCTGGGGTATTTTATCTTGAAACCTAAGCAAGGATAAGTCCGCGCCTAACACGCGCTGCCGGTTAGTTCTTAACCGTTAAAAAGAACACTCGCCCACATATTCAACATTGTGGTAGGTTGTTATTGATAACACCGAAATCCATGTCTTACACGCATGGGGAATTTCATCCTGAATCCTAAGAAAAGATAAGTCGACGCCTAACACGCGTCGCCGGTTTAGTCTTTCGCCGACTGAAAAAGACACCAGGGTCTAAACCTGGGGAATCTTATCCTGAAGCCTAAGAAGGGATAAGCCAACGTCTAATACACGTTGCTGGGTAGCCTATTCCCATAATAATAGCAAAGTCTACATATTCGAAGTTATAGCACAAAGTCTAAGGGAGTTTATTCCTTTAGCACAACGTCACATGCGGAACGGATTAAAAAACAATCTGCATGTAAGCCCGACTCAAACGGTGGTCGGTAAGAGCGAATCAAACCCGTTAAAGGCTGAGGATTTGCCAAAAATCCTAAGTCAACGTCTCATACACGTTGCTGTTTAGTCTTTTCACAGGAGAAAGACGAAGTCTACGTATTCAATATCGTAGCACTAAAAGAGTTAACTCTTTTAGCTTAACGTCACGTGCGGAATGGATTTAGATAATCCGCATGCTAGCCCGACTCAAACGGTAGTCGGTAAAGGCTAATCAAATCCGTTGAAGGCTGGGGGTTAGCCAAAAATCCTAAAGCCAACACCTAACACGTGTCGCCGGGTAGCCTATTCCCGTAACAATGGCGAAGTCTATGTATTCGACATCATAGCACGAAGTCTCAGAGAATTCAATCTCTGAGCACAACGTTACATGCGAACGGATTTAAACAATTCGCATGCTAGCCCGACTCAAACGGTGGTCGGTAAAGGCTCATCAAACCCGTTGATGGCTGAGGGTTTGCCAAAAATCCTATGAGTATTGTGGTCAATCATTTCAAACGGAATGACGAATCATAATAAAGATAGAAACGAAAGCAAGCTTCACTAAAAGAATCAAGAGTCAAAAACACTCAGCAAACAAAATCATACATCAAGCCCGTGGCTAAAAATCTGCTGACTGATCTTAGACAGCTTATCATCATAAGCTTGACTAAGCTCAGCTCTAATGGACTCCTCGGTGGCGGTCGAAGTCTTCGCAGCAGTCTCCTCTATCTCGACTAGCCTCTGCTTCAAAGACTTCAACTCATCAGACAAAGCCGTGCAGGTCTGCTGATCCTGTGCCTTCGTCATCTGAAGAATACCCAGGGTCTCCTTTTCTTCGCGGAGTTCTCTTTCAAGCCGGTCTATCTTGGTTTCACAAGAGATAAGAGAAGAATCGAGCTCGGCAAGTGAAGATAATCTGGTAGCAAGGCCGGTCTCAACTCGAGCTACTCGGTCTCGCTGTATCTGAATCTCAAGCTCAGTAAGAATCTGAGTCTCACGCAGTGACTGTAAGCGGGTGTCCAACTCAGTAGCAATAAATGAAGAGGCGCCGGTATCTCGAAGCTCACGAAACATCTGAAGCTCATGCTCTAGGCAGTCGAGATCGTCAACTATGGCCTTCGCCAAATCTGGATATCCTGCTTCCCTTATCAAATTGACTCTGGAATTAGGGAGAGGTTTAAACTGGTGAAGTGAAAGTCCGCCGTGGAAGAGCTTGCCAATCATAGCATTCACAAAGGAGAAGAAGGAGCGAACTTCTATGCAGATGACGACCTTGTCGGGATCGTCGTCAGATAACAATTCCTTCACTAGGACATGAAGACGAGAAGAACGCCCTACACAAAAAAGGGAGAAGTCCGTCAAAAGTCTTAATGAGAAAAAGGAATAACGCTCCTCAATGAGTTGACTTATACCTTCTTCCCCTTGAGCCGCTGGGGGTGGTGAAGGTGTAACGGCTGCAGGTGCATCAACTGGTGTAGTTGGTCTCGCAGCCGGCTCAACAGGGTCCTTCTCAACAAAAACTCCTGTCAAATTCAAAATGGAATTCGCAGAGGCGTTACATTATAGCTGCACTAGTCAAGATTGACTAGTCCTATAATCAACTCAGAAGGAGGCACATACCTTCAAAGGAACCATCCTCGGGATTGTTAGCAAATGTGGACTCAGAAAACATATCCCCAGGTAACTGGTCATCAATCTGAGGAGAGCTATATATGAAGTGCATCATAGGAGTGTCCGCAAACAAGCCTCCCTCGTCAAAATCATCAATGGAGAAATCTGACATAAAAGAATATAAGTGCCAAAGAAGAATGAAGAGACTACAATCAATAGAAATGAGTTACCTTTCACGGGTGCATTAGTCTCTTCATTTCCAAAACCCACGTTCGCCTCCTGCAAGTTATCTGAAGGAGCAAGAAGTAAAGAACAGTTAGAGGATACACAAATTCCTTTGTGTATTATCTAAAGAAATATATTGTCAGTGTTAGATGTACCTGGATTCACAGAATCAGGTCCTACATTGATATTCTCCTCAATGTCAGCAACTCCTGTAGGCCTCTCTACATGGGGTAGTGGGTCAGACTCATCGGGAGATACGGGAATGGGATCGGGACTCATCTCACTCTCTCCACGCACTCCTATATAGATGGAAAAGTATGAGTTAATGTTCTGAATAACCAAAAGAATGGTTCACAGGGTAGACGTTACCTACGTCATTAGCAGGATCGTCACCAGCCAAATCCATATCTGAGGCTCGTGAAGCTACACGAGGTTTGCGGGCTAATCTCTTCCGCCTAGCAGTGGGGATCGAAGGTCTCGCCTGGGGAGGAGGACGGAACTCTTCATCCTGATCAACTGTGGTCCCTGAAACATCAAACCATAGTCAGTTTCAATACTTCTGGAAGATAGAAGGAAAAGATGAATCGCAAACCTCGCTAGGAAAAGTCTTCATAATCTTCAGGGTCTCCGCCTGAAACCTCGTCTGCAGAATGAAAGGTCCTCTGTCCCTCTTCATCAATCCGACGAGTCTTGTTCCGTATCCTCTGTGCCCGAGCGTTTTCCCGAATCCTAAGGGAATCAATCTGAGAAGCCTCCTCAGCCTCTATCTCTGCAATCGGCTTCACGGGGATAGTCTTATTAGCTGCTAGCAACCATTTGCAGCTTAAGAAAGTGAGGCTCAACTGCCGATCAATACTCGGGAGGCTGAACTTAGCACCAGTACAGCCAGTCACGGTCCACAACCATGCACGGAGACCGTCTACCAAACCACTATGAGTCCGAAGCTGCTGACGAGGATTCCCGATGTAAAGCTGATCATAGCCAAACTGGCGAGCGAATCGGCAGGGTAGATATGGCTCTATGAAGCACTGATCCCTCACCCGGAAAGTCAGATAGCCGGGCCTAATGTTCACCAGCCAGTTGAAGCAGCCGATGTCTAAGTGAGTCCGATACTCTCTCGGCCTCTCCTCATCTATCAAACACTCGCCGTATCGGCCGGAGAACTGCGGAAAACAAGTGGAGAATGCCCAACACTTGTGGACCTGCAGCTGCTGTCTGACATCAGAAAATCCGCGTCCCTCCCACCTGCCACTCTCGAGCAACTGTAACAGGGGAACAGAATGGTCTGTGGCATTCAGTACCGACATCATATCCGAGCGGTGAAGGACGAACCAAGCCATCAAATAAGCATACGGAAGCTCCACCTTAAGAGTGGGAATCTGACCTGGCAAATCAGTTTCCTTCCGTGTGAAGGCACTGGAAAGCTGTCGAAGTCCTCGGTGAATATTAGCCACCATCACCGGAAGAAGTGAGAGTTCTTTCTTATAGGTGAGCTGAACTGCTGGATAAAGTACCTCCAAGGGCAAGGCGTCGCCAGACTGATATGGAACCACGTACTTTTTCAACCAGATAGCAAGAAAGCCGGCGAGAAGAGTCATCGGTCGAATCGGTGCGGTAGCATGCCACAAGAATGACTTGAACTTCGTCTTTGCAGGAAAGCCACCCTCAGGACTGCTAGTGGTGTAAGAGTGAGCGTCAATCTTCTTCAGTAGACTGTTCACCTCTGAAGGAGTGAGTGGGGCCAGCTCACAAATATCCTCGCCAGAACTGCTCTCCAGATTCCTGAACAAGTAGTTCGCAAATTGCTTCAGACTCACACATAACTTGGTCCTCTTTGCTAAAGGCTCTAACTGCGCCAAAGCAATGTGATAGTGACAAGTGAGGTCCCATAGAGTCTCATAACGGTCGGGCATATGATCCTTCAGCTGACTCAATTCATGGTTGGAGGGAAAATACTCCTGATACAACATCTGTCCCATGGGCAAGCCAGAAATCCTGTGCATCTCGTGAAGAGCCAAACCTAATTCCCCTTGCCGGGTCAGAAAAGTGTTCGAGTCTGGATTATAAAGCTCGAACAAAGCGCAGAAGTGCCTCGCGCTGACCGGCAAGCCATACATGGTGGCACGGATAGCTGCATATAAGCCACAAGCATGCAACTCTTCGTCTCGGCTCAAGACATATGTCGTCATACGGGTCCACCAAAACTTGTCCAGAGAATGGACCCAACCATAAAACCTGTGACGCGTCGCGGGCATCTCACGTCCTAGGGCAGCAAGACGGTTCCTCAAGGTAGAAGCGGTGGCGAGGAGCTCGTTACGTGGTGGCGCATCTAGTCCCACTACTCCGGGATGCAATCCGGTGATATGACTCCTGCTCGAGCCAGGAACTGCCTGATGAGTGACGTAGCCGCAATGGACGCTCTCATGATCCTCCGTCAAGCGCCACGACATCTCCCGTGTCACAGCCTGACGCCTGAGCTCAGTCAATGAGCGATGCCGAGGAATCTCCGGCAAGTATATGAAGCCACTGCCGGTCTTATGAAGCCACTGCTCAGCATCAATAAATACGGCTTCTGGGTCGTCGACAGAATCACCAAATAAGAAATCGCTCTTCCGAAGAGGATGAGTAGAGCTGACGTCCTTCACAAAAGGCGCATCTGTAATCAGCTGGCGAATAGCTCGATTCCCACCTTCCCTCACCACTTGGGCAACCTCAGTCGATGTGCCCGAAGCAAACTGAGGAGTAGCTGGAATAGGGGAAAGATCGTCGGAGGTCGAGTAATACTCGCCACGACGTCCATAGACTGCGTGGGATGAGAATGATCCAGAAGGGTATCCCACTGCAAAATAAACAGTTAAACACTGGTTAGTCTCAATTATAAAAGGAAATTGAACTCATCTTACAAATAGCTAAGATAGAGTCATTGCCTTATAAAGGGTGAGATGATTTGGCCACATTGTGCAATCACAAAACAGGGTATGTCGACAACATATCCCTGCCTTATAAAGCGCAATGTAGCGTTAAATCGCCCCCTTTATTTTTGAGATATGGTTTTGACCAAGCAAAACATATCTTTAAAGCGTCGATCCTGACCAAGGAGAATCAAGGCTCTTCCCGATTGCCTCACCAAGGAGAACAACGTGGGGTAAAAAGGACCAATTTGCAAATTTTCAAGAAAAAAGGGGTTAATTTGCAAAATTCCCAAATATGCCAAAAAGCGTCGATCCTCACCAAGGAGAATCAAGGCTCTTCCCGATTGCCTCACCAAGGAGAACAACGTGGGGTAAAAAGGATCAATTTACAAATTTCTAAGAAAAAAGAGTTTATTTGCAAAAAAGCAGCTCACCAGCGTAAGAGGGAGGCGCGCCATCAACCGACACAGCAGGGGAACGACCTCTCGGGGTAGGAGACATGATGGCCTGTAAAATAACTCAAGGGGTTAGATTCAAAAAATAATTTCAGCCCTAATTTTTGCATAAAAACCCCTCAAAATTATAATTTTTACCCCCTGAAAGATTAGCTCGAGGCGTCAAATCACACCCTCAACCCTTACATACAATCCCACGACTCTATACATTGGATCGAACATGAAAAAGATCAAAATTGTGGAGGATTTACCTGAAGAAAGGCTCGAGATCCAATAAAGATGAGATCTTTAAGGAAACTTGAACCACGCGCTCGAGGGGCCTGAGAGAAATTTAAAAAATGAGTTTTTTAGGGATTTTTCAGTCCAAGATCCAAAGGAACCCTAGATCTAGGGCAACTATCAAGGTTTGAAGGCGAAAGAATGCTCGAGGGAAGAGAAAAGTCAAAAAATAAGGAGGGGGGGGGGGGGGGGGGC
>BQKN01066808.1:168066-186333 GCA_022839385.1 Asparagus kiusianus
GAAGAAAAAAAAAAGAAAATGAAAGAGAGGACCCCTTTTATAGTGTGGACCAAGTTAAACCGGACCGGACCAAGTTGAACCGAACCAGACCAGTCCAAATCAGTTCAAAAGGGACTGAATTAAGCGTCGAAACGACTTCAAATCAACTGAGGGTCTCATCCTTGGTTTATTCCTGTCTCTCCCACACATTCGGAAGGAACAGAAGAATGTTTTTTTTTGAGCCAAATTACTACCTTTTTTGGCTCATTTTCAAGCCGGTTCAGCTCATTTTGAGCACGGAAATACTCCAATAAGGTATACGAGTATAAACTATTCCCTATTTTTATTGAGAAGTTCCTGGAGAATATTTTTTCTAAAAATATTCTTAAGGATAACTCAATAACACGACGCCGGACAACGCGTCGCAAATGAAGACTCAACGCCAACAATCGAGGGTTAGTTGTACGTCAACCAATAAGCACGAGCTAAAAGATTGGAAAATCAGGAATCGACTTCAAGTTCAAATTCCGACAACGGTCAGACAATAAATGCAGCACCGGAATCCTTACAGACATTCGACAAAGCACCGAATAGCCTGAAGGAGTGAAGGAATACAGAACGAAAGTCGTTCCAGGTCCCGTTACACTGACGAAGGGTAGGGGCAATCATATCCAAAGCATTCCAGACTCTTCTATAAAAGAATAAGGCTGGAACACTTTGGAGGGGGTATCTGTAGGCGTATAAAATTACCTATAGGTCCCTTAGCATAGCTCGGCACGATGATTCGACAAATCAACGGACGTTCGAGGCGACGAGGCACGCAAGCAACGGAATACGTTCGCATATGGAACCAATCCAACGGTTCGGAAAGTCAACGAGTCGTCCAACAAACAAAATGGATTAGTACTCAAACACCGAGGCGGATTTACTGCCAAATAAAGACCCGGGCTATCAAATCAACAAATCAAAGTCCAGACAAATCAAACGAAGAACCGGAAGACGGAAAAAACGACGGAACCCAACACACCTGGGGGACTCGGCCGAAACCGAGCCAACCCGAGGTGGCTCGGCCAAGGCCGAGCCACCCTGAGGTGGCTCGGCAGCCGAGCCACCTTGGGGTGGCTCGGCATGAGCCGAGCCACCCCAAGGTGGCCGGTTCCTCCCCCCTCTCTCTTGTGCACGCGGGCACAGTTCTGGTGCCCTATAAATAGAGGGGGTGGTTGTTCATTTGAAAGGACTTTTGGTTGAACTTCTGAAGAGCCGAAACTCTGCCGGATTGTGATCTCACCTCGGAGTTTTGAAGGCTTAAAGACTGGGACACTCGGATTCGGTTCTTGGCGAGCACCCGCACCAAATAAGGCAGGAGTTCGAATGAATCTAATCCTCAAATCTACGTCGCTATACTCCGGATCAAAGCTTGGTTCTTTGATCCCGAGATTCGAGCGGTTGTTTCCTTGGTGAAACAATCCCTCCCGGCTATTATCTCCTTGGTGGGATAATACCCGTAATACGTCGTAGATCTGCTTGGATTCAGATCTTGCGGTGGTCAACGGTAAACAACCCCGGCGCAGGCAAACAACCCACAAAGCGAGTGACCGGATAACAGGAGCTCGTGATCTGTTCGACAAATAAGGAAAGTTGTAATTTTTCTTTGTTTTCTTTGATTTTCATTGTAACCGGCTCTTATAAAAAGACCGGATCTTTGTAACGCAAAAGGTTGTTAACTGAGATAGCAATGACATCAACAATGAAGAAAAGCTTGATTTTTCCCGCGAACATCGGAAGGCTAGAAGTTCATTGCTTTACAAAGGAAACAAGAACAGAAGTGATAATCTCGACCAAGAGAGATTACGACTCTTCTCGAGATCAAGTCCAAGCCTGATCTCAAGGAAAGGGTGGACGGAGCTTCAGATCCTTCAAATTGCTCCTTCTTTATGCTGAAATTCACTAAGATCTGTTAGTCTTCTCTAAAATTTTGTAGAATGCACTCACAAAACCAGCAGCACCTCGCCCTCTTTGATAAAATTTGCCCCCTTTGAAAGAAGGCCCTAGGCTTGTATTTATAGGGCTTCGGATGCAGGATATTTGGATAAAAATGAATGATTTGGTCATATCTTCAGTTGACAATAGCCTAACCACGTTTATGGATAATATCAAGTCAGTTAGAAACCTTTGGAATGAAGAAATCCCGAAAGAATCACCCGAAAACGAGTTTTGGAAAGTCGGGTGCGCAACAGGTCCTCATGTCCCGGGCCTATGCGGGACAGGTCGAGCTGGCTCGGCCTTGGCCGAGACAGCCAGGCATGTCTCGGCCTTAGCGAAGCCAGTCTAGGCACTTGCTTGACTCGTTGTTTTGGCATTTTCTAACTTTTTGGGACTTATATTTTCCTTCGTTATGCGTCTTTTGTCATTTAGTCAACTTGTACGCTTCGCTGACTTGTTTCGTGCATTCGTTAGTTTCTTTACAGCTTTGGATGATCTCATTTGACTGGGATAATCCTCTCCGACTTGGATAATAACGTTCATCGTCTTCTCTTCGTCTCGAGTTGTATTCGGATACCTATAAGCATTTTTAGACGCTTACAGATACCCCCCTCTAAAGTATTTTAGACTCATTCTTTTATAGAGGAGTCTGGAATGCTTTGGATAAGATAGGCCTTGTTTTCAATCTATTCAGTATTTCGTCGAGGAGATCGGGTAGAAGGACCTGTGAATGGCTTTAATTCTTAACTTTGTCAGTCTTCAATCTACTCAGTATTTTGTTGAATGGATGAAGTTTTTTCGGCACTGCGTTTATCATCTGACCGGTATTTAAATCTTGAACTGAAGTTGGTGTATAAGTATTTTAACTTAGTTCTTGTCATTGAGTTAACGTTGAACTGATCGTCTTTGTTGGGAGTTGGTATCTGAATGTGATTGAACTCCCTAGAATCATCCTTTAACCTAGAATTTTTCCTTAGCCTTATTTTGGCGAAATTATCGATGCGTTGACTTTCCTCGGTCTTCACTGTAATGCGTTGAGTGGTGTTAACCCTTTTTGTAATACGTTAACCAACGTTAACGTAGTTTATACTCGTATGTTTACTAGAGTCTATACAGTTTAAGCTCTTAAGGCATTGGAGCGTGGCGGTCCTAACTGTTGGGGCTGCAGGACCAACTGTTACAACTGATTCATCTGTATGTATGAATCTTATCAAGAGGTTATTGGATGCCCAAGTCACGAGACCAACTAATGAAGCTGGTGCGTCAATGACTCTTGCATTTACAAGATTTTTGGTAAACCCTCAGCCATCAACGGGTTTGATGAGCCTTTACTGACTACCGTTTGAGTCGGGCTAGCATGCAGATTGTTTAAGTATGTTCTGCATGTAACGTTGTGTTAAAAGAGTTAACTCTTTCAGTACTATGATATTAAATACATAGACTTCGTCTTTCTTACGGGAATAGACTACCCGACAACACGTGTTAGGCGCTGACTTATCCCTTCTTAAGATTCAGGATAAAAATCCCTAGACTTAGATTATGATATCTTTTTCACTCGGTGAAAGACTAAACTGGCAACACGTATTAGGCATTGACTTATCCCTTTTTAGGATTTGGGAAAAAAATTCTCCACGCGTGTAAGACACGGATTATGGTGTTATTAATAACAACATGTCATAATGTTGATGTAATGTCAATCCCGGAGTCGGTATGCTATTAGATCTGATGGACTGGCCTCACAAACACCAAGATGCATCTTCTTTTCGGGAACCCAACTCTTAGAAACTCCAAAATTAAGTGTGCTTGGCCTGGAGAAATTCTAGGATGGGTGGCCCCCTGGGAAGTTTTCCAGGGAGCGCGTGAGTGAGGACAAAACGTGCTGAAAAGACATGTGGTGGTTTGTGAGGCCAGTCCATCAGATCTAATAGCATACTGACTCCGAGATTTCGGGGGTGGGGCGTTACAAATGGTATCAGAGCAAAGCCAACCGGAATTGTGAGAGCTAAGTGCTATGCGGCGCAAAGTGCTACGTCGAAAGGGCGGGAGCCACCTCTTGAGGCCGTAGGAGCCACCTCTAGAATCTCACACGGATGGTACGGTCTTGGATGATATGATTTGATGTAACGAGGACGTTGCGAGTTTAAGTGGGAGAGTTTGTAATACCCCAACCCTTGAGAGGGTGATGTGATTAGTATTGATAGATTTGATTGGAATACTCATACCACCAAGATGCATCTTCTTTTCGGGAACCCAACTCTTAGAAACTCCAAAATTATGCGTGCTTAGCCTGGAGAAATTCTAGGATGGGTGACCCCCCTGGGAAGTTTTCCAGGGAGCGCGTGAGTGAGGACAAAACGTGCTGAAAAGATATATGATGGTTTGTGAGGCCAGTCCATCAGATCTAGTAGCGTACCGACTCCGGGATTCCCGGGCGGTGCGTTACAGTCGAATATGTGGGTTTTTTGTCCTTTTTACGGTCAAAGACTAACGTGCAACACATGTTAGACGCTGACTTATCCCTACTTAGGCTTCGGGATAAAATTCTCTAGACTTGGATTCTGGTGTCTTTTTCACTCGGTGAAAGACTAAACCGGTAACACATGTTAGACGTTGACTTATTCTACTTAGGCTTCGGGATAAAATTCTCCATGCATGAAAGGCATAGATTTTTGGTGCTACGGTTTGAATACGTAGACTCGGTCGTTTTTATGGGAACGGACCACCTTGCAGCATGTGTTAGATGCAGACTTATCTCTATTTAGGAATCAAGATAAAAGTCCTACATGTGCATAAGGCATGGATTTTGGTGTTGGAAGGTGGTGTATTCTCTTAGGGCAAAGACGAACCCGATGCTGGAGAGAAAAAAAATTTATATTCTATCTCCAGGTGCAAAAAAAACTCAAAGTGGGATCTCCACTTCGAGAATCAAAAAAGATTCGGATAACCCTAACTATCGGAATGTTTGATTACCCAATCTGAATGTGGATTTCTCATTTATCAAGAGGGAACTCCAGTTTTGGTTCTAACTGTAAGAAGATTTGACCAAATGGGAGGTTTGAGATGACCCTAAACTGTAGGAATGTTTGATCGCTCGATTTAAAAGTGGACCTCTCGTTCATGAAAGGAATCAAAAGGGAATTTTGGCTTTGGTCCTAACTGTAGGAAGGTTTGACCAAGATGAGAGTAAGGTGGTACAAATAACAGTGGGAGTGTTGATTTGCACAAATCACTATGTCAATATAGTTGGAATTTCTGGTGTCAGGTTACAAGGACTTTAACACAAGGGGGTTTGAAACTTTTAATACTGTGTTCGGACTCTAACAATGGATGTGTTGAGTGTACAGATACAGTGGGAGTTTGAGTGGATCAAATCAGAAATAATTTTTAGTGGCTCCACCGTCAATTGATTTGATCAGTGGGGGATTAAGCACTTCACAATTAGACCGTGGGGGTTTCGTGAGGGAAGATTGACCAGATGAAGTTATTGAATCTTATCTCGACGAACGAGTGCTTGAGAAGTCACAGTGGGAGGGTTTTAATCATTTTGGAAATGATTAAATAGCCAGAGTGGGAGATTCTTAATCATTCTTTATCATGATTAAGAATTTATTGGTTTTAGGTTATCTTTAAGAATACCATGTATAACATTCTCCAGGAACTTCCCATGGGAATGCATTAAGGTATCCCACCCCCAGCTCTTTGGCGAACCTGAATCCAATTGTATTCGACCACATTGTCAGGTTCCTTAAGAATATTAAGAGTAATATTCTCCAAGAACTTCCCGTCAAAGGTAGGGAATAGTTTAGCCTCATATACTAGTTGGATATATGGGAGAAGCAGTTTAACCTCTTATACTCATTAGAGGATTAGGTTCTCATTCAGCTTATTTCGGCGTTATGATGCCGGTGTCAACCAAGGCTTGAATGTTGTTATTACTATACGAAACTGATGTTATTAATAGTATGTGTTATATAAGAGTGTGTTATGTAACTATGAAACTAAATGCCACTAAACAAGAACAAAACTGCTAAATGTGATACGTAATGGAACTATTATGCCCTATGAATGATTAATACACTGTAATGAAGAAACGATAATTTGCAAGAAGTGAGATCTTACCTCGGGGGTATTGTCGATCGATATGTCGTTACCATGTGAGGATACGGGCCTACGGACGAGACGGCGGCACCGTTGCTTGCTACTCACTGCTTCGACGATGCGCACAGTGGTTCATCGGAGATAGATATAGCAGCGACGGCTGTGGATCTACGGAGGCGGGGAAGCATGACGGAGATAGAGGCGCCGACGAGTGGAAAGGACAGTGCGGTGTAGAGCTGCGAGGCTGGTTGAGGCTGCGGATCTGGGGGTGGCTCGACGGAGAAGGGGCGGAGCTGAGGGTTTGGCGACGCGAATCTAGGAACGAGGGGGAGAGGAGATGGGGGGGTGGAGATGATGAGGGAAGGCGGAGGACATAAAGGTGGAGAGAGAGAGAGAGAGAGAGAGAGAGAGAGAGAGAGAGAGAGAGAGAATAGTGGAGAGAGAGGAGTGTGGGAATTGGGGAGAGATTTAGGGAGAGAATAAATGAGAGAGAGAACGTAATTATGGGAGTGAAATAAGGAAGGAAATCAATATAACGTTAATGGAGAGATTAAGGGAATATTTAGGGGATAATTAGAAGAATAATTAGGAGCATATTTGGGAGAAAATCCAGGATAAAATCATGGAGGATTAAGGAAAAATCAAAATAAATAATTAATAATAATAAAAATAATAATAATAACAAGAGTAAAAAATTTAAATATTAATTTAAAAAAGTATTTATAGTGATAATTAAATTTATAATTAACAAAACTATATAAAACTGAATTTTTAAATCATAGAAAATTTTAGAAAATCGGGAAGAATTTAAATACTGTTTAGAAAAATAAAATTTAATATTTAAATGCTAGGAAAATTTATTTAATCTAATATTAAAAATTCATGATCATTACATTCTACCTTCCTTAAAATAAATTCCATCCTCGGAATTAAAAGAACTCAATGACAGATATGGAATGATATCCATAAGCAGAGGAGAATGTAAAACAATCAACACAAAATATAAGATGTGACAGCTGAGATTCAGTATACAAATAACAAAGGTACCCAAAAACAATACTACAAAGCATACTCTACACATAAAATTAATCACAACAAAGCAGAACCAATACTAATAATTAAAGTAATTCATCAAAAGTAAATAATATACACAAGTATTAATCATAACGTATAAATAAAATATGACCTTAACACAGACAAATCACATAATACGCAAATCACACGTAACATAATAAGAATTCACATAATTAATCAAAAGTATGATATGCAATCAAAATTAATGGTAGTACAGATAATTGAAAGGCATATATGAATACAAATACACAGAATCAGAAAATATACTTGATCAATCATTTTCAAAAGATATCATTAAGGCAGGTAATGAGTATAAACAATAAGAATGAGGTAAGTAAAATATAAAGAGAGTGAACACATATTTGAAAGAGATTGCATATGCATAAAGAAGTATGTATATTGTAAATAAAATAGTTGATACGTATCAAATTATAAAATAACACAGCATCTAGGCATAAGCAAAAATATCAGTATCAGTCAACATAGTTTAATAACAAAGAAGTCAATAATGAATACAATTATAGAAAGATATAATATCAACATGATATTATTGATATAGTATCATAAGACGACACATCACAATGTTAAAATGTAATCTATAACACATAATTGACAAAATAAAACAAATATATATAACATACAAAAATATAATATGAAATATGAATATGTAATTTAAACAATTATCAATCACTAGAACATATGATAAAGTATATCAACTCAACAATATAAATAATTAAAAGAAGAACATAAAGAAGATAAAAAGATATCAACAAAATATAAATCACTCATACGTAAGCAGATGATAAATATGATAAAACACAAAATATAAAAACATAATACAATTAACAGATGAATGATATACAAGCAAAAGCAAAAGAAACATTTGAAGAGTACGTAAGCAAAACAAAATAGTAAAGAATCAAACATGCATATACTTTAGACAACATCATAGACAACATAAAAAGACATGAAAATAATAAAAAAATCAAATCACAATAGAAATATCATATAGTTAGTAAGTAGAATAGATATTCAAGATATACAAAAAGTATAATTACAAACAAAACTTATGAATGCAATCAGCAAATCACATTCAACCAAATAAGACATATAAGGCACAAATTCCAAAAATAAAAATTTGCAACTATGTTAAAAAGATTTAAAGATAGTATTATAGCAACATATATTAAAAGCAATCAAAACATAAACGTACAGAAGAAAACATAGATATAATTATAAAAAATAGCAAATAGTAAAGATAGAACATGATGATAAATTTAATAAAAATAGTTGTAGTTATAATCAATAATTTTTGAGAGCTATGATAGTAAATAATTATCACACATGACACAATACTAAGTCAAATATTAAACATGTTTATATAATATAGCAAATAAAATCATCATATATAATAGCCATTAAAAATGAAAACACATACATAATAATAAGCATAAAAAAGTCTGAATACTCGTAGTACTTATCATGCAAACAAGATAAATTATGATGGAAATAGTCATAAAATATTATATGATAAAATAGACATAAGAGCAAACAAGCGATTCAAAATAAACATATTATATAAAACATAATAAGAATGACATAATTATATATATTTAATAAACAATATGATAAATCAGAAATATTATTAATATTCATAAGGTAAAAAAATAAATATGAACAAGATACAACAATAATAATCATTACTGTATAAAATCAATTCAGATGTAGCAATATATTGTATAGTAGTCAAAATCACATAAATACAAATTTGTATTAATAATACACCGACATATTTTGGATAAACATACCATGAATGATTAATGACATGTGAATATAAACACTGATAATACATGAAACAGAACATGATTAGACAAAGTTGATAAATGACTATAAATCAATAAAAAATATACATCGTAAATATAATAATATACGTGAATATACTATAATAAAAAAGAGAATAGTAAGTATAAAAGAAATAAAAAGTAAAAACAACACATGTAAACAAAAATAATGAATAGAGAATGAACAACCACCAATAATACAATAAAAGGACATAAAAATCTAAAAACACTATAAAATAAACACTGAAAAATAACATGCGTATACAATAAATATTACCGTAATGACAAAATAATATATATCAAAAATAAATCAACGAACAACAAATATGCAAATGCACTATTAACAACCCATGAGTGAATAACATACATACCCACAACGCTATTTAGAATTATCTTTATATTAATTATAAAAGAATAATAACTAATGTAACAAAATACCTATATAATTAGTAACTCAACTCTAAACCTAACAATATAAATAAATGTCTGAATATCAAAATAGAAATACATTGCTCTTAGAAATAACGAAACCAATGTGAACATACTAAAATAACCTAAATAAGACAAAACTGACTGATAAGATAACTATGTACTAAAAATGTTATGAGTTAAAAAAATAAAGAATAAGAATGCATATGTAGAATATCAAAATCAGGAACTTATTAATGTATATCACTAAAAATACGAACTATATACAATAATCTAAAACATAAGTAAATAATAGATGGTATGACAGAAAAAGCACACACATACATAATGTAGATATGCAAAAGTATAATTAAACACATGAAAATAATCTGAATATCAGATATACTATGTGATGTATATGTGAAGTCTAGAGTAATGTGAAACACTAAATGAATATAATCAGAACAATTAAAAATATATAAGTAATGATATTTCTTAGACTATGTTACTTATATATTTTTAATGAAAAACATACAATATAACACTGTGTGTAATACATAAAATAATATAATAAATAATACAAAAATCAATACAGTCAAACGATGTATAAGTCAAATCAAAGAAAACATAGTTGTAAAAATAATAACACATAAAATGATGACCGGTATGAGGAAGAAAAGTTATAGGAAGAGAGTGTAGTCGAGAAAAGACGATGCAAGAAACAATGGGAAGTTTCGGAGTCAAAAAGTGATAAGGTAGGGACTAAGACATAATTCATCGAGATGATAGGATAAGGGCTATATAGTTTTACGGATGAAATATGATATGCGTCTAAATTGTCCATTATATTCTTACTAGTAGAAACTCAGGACCATGACCTGCATGGGCCACCATAAAAAAACCTGTCACGCCCTGCTTCCCAAAATACCGGGGAATCAGAACATGAACAAGGCCACGAGGTATTAGATTTTTGAGAAATGTATTAGACCATTCCTACTTAATCTAATAAGCTAAACGTCAAACAATATAAAATGAAAACTTGTAGGTTCCCGATCATAATTAGCAAGAATATAATAAACAACTTAGAATAGAAAAGAATCATATCATAAATGGAATAGCATCCGAGACACAGAGTTTGGGTCAAACATGCCCTTATTACAAAACAGTCCAACAAAATTTAAAATACATAGTCTAACAGTATAAAAGAATTACTGTGAAATAACTAAATCCCTCGAAGACTAAAAGAGAAAATACTACATAGGAAATATAATATCCCTCGACAACTACAGAAAGAAAAGACTAGGCTCCAGCTTGTTCTTCTGCTCCATCTGGAATACACTCCGACTGCGAGGCATCTCTATAATGGACTTGTCCATCCTCTATATCTGATGTACACCCGAGATAAATAGGAGTACGTCAGCGTGCATGGCACACGACAAGATCCTACAAGGGAAAATAGAATGGTCGAATGACCAATACAATAACCGATGCAACAATAAAAATGAAAATAGAACGTGTAGTTGGAAATCTAACAAATCAAAATGCAATCCACCACTAAGTCATAATAATCATAAGGATCTAAAAATCAACTGGGTAACGAGGGTTTGTAACTAATCATCATATAACAGGTCACTGATCCACATCTCACATAAAGTCAACGTTCATATTACCTAATAACTGACTGTTCATAAATCCCTTACGTGCATCCAATCCCGCTACACATGCGGCCAGAGGACTATACACAATCCGTTTTTAGCATGGTCCGAACTCAAACTAAACTCGGGTGACAAATTAAATTCCTACTGACCAAAGTGTGTACACGAATTCACTTTTGCCCAACAAACCAACCCCAGTGAGTACACAAATTCACTGGTGCGAGCCTGGAAGATATATCAACAACCTTATGCGATCACACGAACCAAGACTTCCACATCCCAACTCTTCTCACTTTTCTAAGTCAACAAACATGACCTACAATAGATCTTTGGTCCACCTCTTAAATTTAGTTAACACACTCACACATGTCACTAAGTCTTGTTCATGACGCGCAAATCCACTAAGTCATGAACTACTAATGATTCTTAATCATAACAAGGAAATGATAAATAAATACCACCAATCATGTACAATGATATCATGGCATGTCAAATACATTAAAATAAAAATCATAAAACATGAACAATAACTATGAACAATATGGTGTGTGTGTGTGTATTGTGGCTGTGAACACTGTGATATACTATTTGATGATAACGACTGTTGTTACTATATGAAAATGCTGTTATTAATAGTATGTGTTGTATAAGAGTGTGTTATGTAACTGTGAAACTAAATGCCACTAAACAAGAACAAAACCACTAAATGTGATATGTAATGGAACTATTATGCCCTATGAATGATTAATACACTGTAATGAAAAAACGATAATTTGTAAGAAGTGAGATCTTGCCTCGGGGGTATTGTCAATCGATATGTCATTACCGTTCGAGGATACAGGCCCACGGACAAGACGGTGGCGCCGTTGCTTGCTGCTCACTGCTTCAATGACGCACACAGCGGTTCGTCGGAGACTGATATAGCGTCAACGACTGTGGATCTGTGGAGGTGGGGAAGCACGATGGCGGTGGAGGCAGCAATGAGCGGAGAGGATAGCGGGGTGCGGAGATTTTGGGTTAGTTAAGGCTGCGGATCTGGGGGCGGCTCGACGGAGGAGGGCAGAGCTTCGGGTTTGGTGGCACAGATCTAGAAATAAGGGGGAGAGGAGATGAGGGTGGAGATGGTAAGGGAAGGCGGAGGATAGAGAGGTATGGGGAGGAGAGAGAGAGAGAGAGAGAGAGAGAGAGAGAGAGCATATGAGAGAGAGAGAGAGAGAGAGAGAGAGAGAGAGAAATAATAGAGGAGAGAGAGGAGTGCGGGAATGGGGAGAGATTTAGGAGGGAATAAATGAGAGAGAGAACGTGATTATGGGAGTGAAAATAAGGAAGGAAATCAATATGGCGTTAATGGAGAGAATAATGGAATATTCAGGGGATAATTAGAAGAATAATTAGGAGCATATTTGGGAGAAAAATCAGGATTAAATCATGGAGGATTAAGGAAAAATCAAAATAAATAAATAATTAATAATAATAATAATAATAACAAGAGTAAAAATTAAAGATTAATTTAAATTTTTTTTACCATGATAATTAAATTTATAATTAACAAAACTATATAAAACCAGATTTTTAAATCATAAAAAATTTTAGAAAATCAGGAAAAATATAAATACTCTTTAGAAAAATAAAATTTAATATTTAAATACTAGGAAAATTTATTTAATCCGATATTGAAAATTCATGGTCATTACACAAACCATGATTGTGGGAGGAAGGGATGTTTGCTTATGGAGGTGTGTTTGTTAGGGCGCCAGATGATGTATAGCATCTGAATCTAAAACCCATGAGTTAGCTTTTATACTTGAGTAGGTGGTGTATTAGGTAGCAATTGGAACTGGAGCAGGTTATGTGACTGATGGACGTAGTGCCTACAGTAGATCTGTGTAGGGTGGTGTTGCGAATATGGATGAGATCTCGACAATGGCTATCGGGGCTACGTAGTTGGTGATGCGGTTGGGGATGCTATGGCTAGACATGCATGACACTTTTTCTATGGAGTGTCCCCATAGCTTGTGAAAATCACATCACAACTTGCGGGAGGAGTTAGGACTAGATTGCTACTATCTAGCTGACAAGGGACATGGTCGATGAGAAGGAACGTGATGGGGTGACAGGCGGTAAGTGGCATGGACAAAGTAGGAGCTGATAGGAAGGGTAATTAGGTGAAGGTGTGTCTCTCAACCTGTAGTTCTTTGATAGTCATCTCTAGAGTGGGTCTAGGTGATGGGTGGATGAGTTGGCTGTGAACATATTGGATATCCAATTAGGTTTTCATCAGGAACTAGAAGAGGCGTTGCTTATATCTGCTGTTGAGGTAGATGGTTCTGGAAGCTGGGTTAGAAAGAGGTGTTTCAATGCCTACAAGTTGTTCCTAGATGTCAAAGATGTGAGTGTAGAACTCACAAACCGACCAATCACCTTGTGTGACTGTGGAAATATCATGGTACAGTTAGAACTCCTGGGCGTCATCTGACTAGTGTATAATCGCTTCAAATAATCCCATAGAGATATAGGAGAGTTGAATTGTGAAGTTGAAGGCGGATGGATGGTGAGACGTATTGCACAATTACTACAACGGCTCGATCTTCAGCAAGTGTACAAGCTATTAGGGCAGATTAGTATGAGGAGAGGGTAGCGATATCCTTGGTAGGATCTTCAATAGTAAATGGTGGAGTTGAAGTTTTTGAAGTGCTGATATATATCCCTAAAGGCTGCGAAGTATAACTTGTAGAGAGTAGGACCAGAGGCAGTAGTTGTCATCATCGAGTTTAACATCAATGGATTGTTAGTGGAAGTGCATTTTCTGTGTGGTCATGTTTGTGAGATAAAGTTGGATTAGCTAAAGAGATCAGATATACCTGACTTGAGTTGTTGATTGATGGGGACATGCACAAGGCGTCAGAATTTGTCATATCGCCAGTGGTGGGAGACCGAGGTGCTGGAGGTCACTGATGGATGATGTTGGTGCTGGGTAGACAGTGGTGTAGTTCTGGCTCAATATTTGTCGAGCAGCGTGGTGGTCTTATGCAAATCTTCCTCATGTGATCGAGTAGTGGTGGCGCTACAATGCAGATCTAATTTGATTGTGCGAGCAGCTATACAGAGTTAGCTTGAGTGGTCGAGCAGTGGTGGTGATGTGGTGTGGGTCTAGCTCGAGTGGTCGAGTGAAGGGGTGTGTTGGTGCGGATCTAGCTTGGATGTGCGAGCGGTGGTGCGAAGTGGTCGAGTGGTTGAGTGGTGGCGGTGCCACAATGCGGATCTAGTCGAGCAGTGCAGTGTTGGCTCGAGTAGTCGAGCGATGGTGCAGGATTTGGTTGAGTGGTACGACGGTTCTGACTCTAGTAGAGTGTGAGCAGTGTGGACGAGACGTCGACCGAGCAATGGCAGCGATGGACAAACATCAAGCAGTAGTAGGCTAGAGTTAGCGGCTATGATTTACGGCTAACATTAGAGTTTGTTGGGTGGTGATCTCATATTTGTTATGTGATGCACTTGGGGAAGTTGTAGGGTTGAGATTTGAGAAAGGAGTTGCTTGTGTTGATGGCTGATATCAATCAGTCAATGAGATCGAAGTTAATTGGTTGACGGATGTTCTCTAACCCTCTTAATGTCCAGTTCTAAGATAGATTGTTCTTTCCTATACAAGTAGAAAATCATAAGAGGGTAGGGTTAGGTTCCCCCGTTGTTTCTCCGATGATCAAGTCAGTAAGTTGCTTGAGTGGAGAAGTAAAATAAACTATAGAAGTTCTTAAGCACAGTGGGTAGAGATAAAATTTTACATTATTGTTAAAAATAGTTCCTCTATTTATAGTGGTATTAGCGGTGTAGGATGGTAATTTCGATCGAGTGTGGGTGGTGGCTAAGTCATCATCTGCTTTACAGGTGTCAATCAACAAGTGGAGGAGATGTCACTTCGGTATTAAACATGAAGTGTTTACGGGCGTGGGTGCCAACATGGTCCGATGTGTCATAAGGACTATTGAGGGCAGAGGAATGATGGCGTCAATAATACATTTAATGATATTTATTATGAGATGATTAGTTGTTAGTGCGCGGGAGGGGGCTCAAACCTCGAGGTAGTTGTCACTGTTTGGTCAAAAATCGCTATTTTCATTGCGATTGAATCTATTAAAACTTTAATCGTTTACAATAAACTCAAATAAAAAGTTGATCTTTTTATAAGATCTTCTTATATAATAAAAATACAAAAGATACGACTCTTGTCAAACAACGAAACGGACGTTTATCACCCGCTGCTTGCGTGGGGACTTTGCATGTGCTGGGGACGTTAATATCCTAGACTATCGCGGATCAGATCCGGTTGACAGATTAAGTTGATCAAAACTCTTACTTCACGAAGGAAGTAATCATTGTAGCGATGATCTCGACCAAGCGAGATCATGGCTCTTCTCGAGATTTAAGACCAAGCTTAAATCCGGAGGAATAATGGACGTGTCTCAGATCTCTTGAACTCTACTCTTTATGCACAGGAGATCGCCAAGATCTGCTAACCCTTATTGTAAATTCGTGGCACCACTCTCTAATTCAGCAGCGTTTCGCCCTCTTGATCTCCAACCCTGAGAAATGAGCATCCGAGATCGTATTTATAAGCTTCAGAAGCGGGTATTTGGATAAGAACGAGGGATTCCTCCTTATCTTTAGTTGAGAACTGAATAACCACAGTATCAGATCAGTTAGGACGCTCAGGAAAGAACAAATCCCAAGAAAACCTGCCAAAATTGAAACATGACCAAATCTTGCCGAAACGTCACCCGGTGGCTCGGCCTGGCCGGGCCACCAAATGGTGGCTCGGCCTGGCCAGGCCACCAATTGGTAGCTCGGCCTGGCTGAGCCACCAAATGGTGGCTCAGCCTTAGGTCGAGCCACTGGCCCGACCGGATCGTTTTGATGCGATCCGGCCGCTAGAGGCTTTCTTGGTTTTCTCGGGTTTGACGTTCCGTGGTTACACATATTTCATTATTTTGTTGATCTGTATGCTGTTTTGGTGGCCGATGAGCATGCAGACCACTTGGTGGTGGCCGGTGAGCACGCGGGCCACTCGGTTCACCGATTTAGTGGCTGATGAGTGTGCGGGCCACTTGATGGTGGCTGGTGAGTACGCAGGCCACTCGGTTCATCGATTTAGTGGCTGATGAGCGTGTGGGCCACTTGGTCGTGGTCAGTGAGCACGCGGGCCACTTGGTTCACCGATTTGGTGGCCAACGGACGTGTGGGCTATTTGGTAGTGGCCGGTGAGCACGCAAGACACTTGGAGCTGACTGGCGAGTGCACGGGCCAGTTGGTTCGTCGATTTAGTAGCCGATGGGCGTGCAGGCCACTGGATGGTGGCCGATGAGCACGCGGTCCACTTGGTTCGCCGATTTGGTGGCCGATGGGCGTGCGGGCCACTGGATAGTGGCCGGTGAGCACACGGGCCACCTTGTTCGCCAATTTGGTGGCTGATGGGCACGCAGGCTACTTGGTGGTGGCCGGTGAGCGTGCGGGCCACGTCATCAATAGTTCGTTGATTCGCTGGTCGGTGTCGGATAATCCTCTTTGGCTTAGATAATAGCGTTCATCACCTTCTCTCTGTCTCGAGCTGTGTGCGGATACCTATAGGCATTTTTAGACGCCTACAGATACCCTCTCCAAAGTATTTCAGACTCATTATTTTATAGAGGAGTTTGGGATGCTTTGGATATGATAGGCTCTCACCTTCAGTCGGTGTCGAAGGACCTATGAACTGCTTCAATTCTTGACTTCTTCAGCCTTCAGTCTATTCAGTGTTTTGTCGAATAGATGAAGTTCTTCTGGCGCTACGTTTATCGTTTGACCGTTGTCAAAATCTTGAATCAAAATTGGTGAGTTAGTTTTGGCTCGTGTTTTTGAGTTGACTTTGAACTGATTATCTTCGCCGCAACGCGTTGACCGACGTTAACACGGTTTATACTCGTACGTTTGCTGGAGTCTACACAGTTTAAGCTCTTAAGGCATTGGAGCGTAACGGTCTCAAATGTTTGAAAGGCCCTAGAGGGGGGGTGAATAGGGTTTATGGACTAATGAAATGCAATTAAAAACTTGACACAACAAATCACACACAAGAAGAAGTATAAGAACAATAATAAGAGAGTAGGGATAGAAAATAGTTAGCCAATTGTGACGCGCGATGTGTTCACGAGGTTTGGTCCTCCGACCTACGTCCCCGCTCCCCACTCTCGAGGAGAATTTCACTACACAACCGGTTTGGAAGCCGGAACTTCTTCTACACAGCGATCTCCTCTTGAGATCTTACAACCACACAAAGATCTCCACGAGATCAAGCTCACAACAGTAGTAAATGGAAGAAAATATCTCTCTTTACAATCAGCCTATGGCAAGAAGAGAAATTGCAATTAAAGCTTGGGATGTGAACTCTTGATTAGTGTGAGAAAATGAAAGTTTGGGCTCTTTGAAAACAATTAACTTAAGCTCAAGTAATTTTCAATAAAGATTGGTTGCTGAGGTAGTTGAGGTAGTTGGGTATTTATAAGAAGTGAAAACAGCATTTAAAACCCCAAGAGATCAGCTGAAATCCCAAGAAAATCGGAAGTCAACGTCTGTAAAAATATAGCCGTTACAGTGTTATGGGTCGACTCATCGGTGTTTATGAGTCGACTCATAAGTTACCGTTACAACCCAGAAAACAGCTTATGGGTCGACTCATAAAATTCATGAGTCGACTCATAATGCATGGGTCGACTCATGATGTCATGGGTCGACTCAGCAGAAACAAAATACATATTCCAGCGCAGTTCTTGAGTCGACTTATGACAGACATGAGTCGACTCAACCTGTCGGGTCGACTCATGAACTTGTGAGTCGACTCAGCAGAAAGAAAAAAGAAACTACACAGCAGTTTGTGAGTCGACTCATTGTTATGCATGAGTCGACTCATAAACATACACACAGAAAACTGGATTAAAAATCTTGAAAAAAAAATATCAAATAAATTTGTAAAAAAATATAAAACTTGGCAAATAGTTTGTAAACACTTTACCATACTTGTTTAAAAAGAAATTTTGCAGATAGGTCCATGTATTTGTGGAAAATGTCTTTTTGACCCAAGTACTAAAAGTATGAATTTGAGAAAGTGTGTGTGTATGTAATATCCCATAAAGCTTCAAGAGAAATCTTCAATTACTTGCCTACATATAAATACTAGAGAGAAAAAATAAAATAGCAATATC
>BQKN01066808.1:203058-236231 GCA_022839385.1 Asparagus kiusianus
TTGCTTATTCTTGCTTATATCTCTTGTATATCTATCTTGCAAGAATATTTGTATTAGTTTTAATTCGCATAAAATCGGATTAGATTAGCATAAGACCCTAATCACCCCCCTCTAGGGTCTAACACGTTGATCTGTACACTGTTTTGGTGACCGATGAGCATGCGGACCACTTGGTGGTGGCCGGTGAGCATGCGGACCACTTGGTGGTGGCCGGTGAGCATGCGGGCCACTTTGTTCACCGATTTGGTGGCTGATGAGTATGCGGGCCACTTGGTGGTGGCCGGTGAGCACGTGGGCCACTCGGTTCACCGATTTGGTGGCTGATGTGCGTGCGGGCTACTTGGTGGTGGCCGGTGAGCACGCGGGTCACTTGGTTCACCGATTTGGTGACCGACGGGTGTGCGTACCATTTGGTGGTGGCCGGTGAGTACGCGGGACACTTGGAGCTGACTGGCGAGTGCACGGGCCAGTTGGTTCATCGATTTAGTGGCCGATGGGCGTGCGGGCCACTGGATGGTGGCTGGTGAGCACGCGGGCCACTTGGTTCGCCGATTTGGTGGCCGATGGGCGTGCGGGCCACTGGATGGTGACCGGTGAGCACGCGGGCCACTTGGTTCACCGATTTGGTGGCTGATGGGCACGCCGGCCACTTGGTGGTAGCCGGTGAGCGTGCGGGCCACGTCATCAATAGTTTGTTGATTCGCTGGTCGGCGTCGGATAATCCTCTTTGACTTAGATAATGGCGTTCATCACCTTCTCTCTGTCTCGAGCTGTGTGCGGATACCTATAGGCTATTTTAGACGCCTACAGTCACCTTTCTACTAGTTCGGTAGAAGGTCGAGAAATACCACATTTTGAGTCACCCTCGCGAGATATTGACCGAATAGTCAGTCAAGTAGGTTGGTCAAGAAGTCGGCCCAGCCAAGGGTTGACATATAACGTCTTTTGAGTCGTGCTCGGAAGATGTCGGCGTGTCGAGTCGTCCGAGCTGGGTCTTTGGTTATCTTGAAACGAAGAGCTGACTCGATTACGCATAATGCGGGACACTTGTCTGCTATTGATTGGAGATTATTTTTTAGCAATAAAACAGTTATAACAGCTTAGGTGACTTTGATATCATGATAAATACAAAGTAATTGGAGAGAAAAGGATATTCTTCTTCATTGATATGATAATCTATTTATGCAATGTAAATAGAATTGACATGTTACTCTTCCGAATGTGAGACTAAGTATTCTTATGTACAATATTTAACAGGAGGAAGGAAATTCAGCAATCTGGAATGGCACTTGATAGATCTATTGAGCAAGTGGTGAAGGAGGGTTTATTACAAGTTCTCTGAATGGCTAAGTCTTATATGAAAATGGCAGCTTCTTTTGAATGCATATATAAGTTAACAGTTTGGTTGAAACTTGTTTTTCGGTTGTCTTTGATACTTGTTGGGTGTGTGGATATTTCTGTAATATGTCTAGATTGCTTTAGTCATACTTCTGGAGTTGGAAGTATGGCCTTGGCGTATAACAACCACTTCACGTACTTTTGTTAGTTTTGTTAGTAATGTAAGGGTTGTGGTATCAGACTGATGCCTCATCTATTTTCTCCAAATAATAATAATAATAATAATAACATAATAAACAAATAAATTAAACTTAAAATGATATTACATATATATCTGTATTCGAACCTGTTGCAAGCGTATTTCTTTTCTTCTGTATTTTGACTCTTACTTTTAAGAATTACATTTTGTAGGAGGCTCGTAAATAGAATAACAATCATGAAGTTCTCGAGAACATTACTTTTATTTTCCTGCACAATCACGTCCATGTTTATGTGTACAGAATTAGTTGGTTGGTTGGATCAACCGGACTACCTAAAAGTTGTTGGCTATGTTGCTCATGAAAAGACAATTTTGCCTTTGTAAATAGTCCCACATGGAATAGTGATGGGAATAGTAAAGGGTTTATATTAGAACACCTCTTATTGGACTTTAAATAGTGTTTTGGGTTTTGTGAGCTTTGCATAACACGCACACACGTACACACACGCACACATTTTTTGGATCATAAATCTTTAATTGTACCGTTTTATCTTTTGACTCGGTCCTATATACGTGCATAACATCTGCGGAGATAATGCGTGGAGTTACGCGAATTTGTGGAGAATATGCGGGATGTGCAACGGATCTGAAAGCTTTCCACTCCTATAAATAGAGCCTTTCTCCAGTTCGGAAGACACATAAACTCTTCTATCCTCTCTTCTTTTGTTAATATTTTCGTAATAGTTTTAGTTTTCTCTTTGGGCAACGTTCTTCATCTAAGCTTAAGCTCTGCTACTCTCGTCTGAGTACGGAGGTCGGCCGAACCAGGGGGTTTTACCGCTAAGGGAGAGAGGATCGACTGCGCCAGGGCGATAAGCAGGTCCTCAATCTTCTAGGACAGTGAAATCATGACTGCTCCCGACCAGGCATGAATTAATTTCTAACTTTTTATTTCAGATTTTATACTAATATTCTATTTTTGACAGCAATCTAGAAGATTGAGGATTATTATTTCTATTAATTTAAATCTGAAATAACTTGATCTAAAATTAAGAGTTTTTTGTTGCCTAATTTTATTAATTCAAAAAAAAATTACGGTTCATCGGATTCTTTACTGTTCATCCGGGAAAAAAATCCTCTTTTCTGTTCATTAAAAATAAATAAAATAAAAAAATTAATGCAAATTGCTTTACTTTCTTGTTGTTTATTTGTTAACTAATAATTTAATTTAGTTGCTGTTAAAAAAATTGTTTACTGTTCACCGAGGGTTATTGTTCACTAGGGGAAAATTTACTGTTTATTAAAACATTTTATTACTGTTCATCTAATCTAGTTTCTTTTATTATTTATTGGTTTATCTAGTAATTAATAGTAGTATTAATTAGCTGTTGTTTTTTAAGGGATTACTGTTCACGGGAAAAATACTTTACTGTTCAAAGGAAAAGAAATATATAATATTGCTATAATTATTTGTTAATTACTATTGTTAGTTTGTTGCCTTTTAACTAGAATAATTAAAAACATTTATTGTCTAATTTTTTTACTGCATTAGAATTTTAATATTCTTTTCAATTATTAATCAAAGTCATACTCCTTAGTATCTAGTAGTATTGACAAAAACATTTATTCCATCAGATTCCAAATACCTAGACTAGTAAACTCAAATTGAAATTATGGCTAACTCTGATCATTCCAAGAGTGTGAAACCTGAGAACCGGTGTTAACTATAAACGGTGGTCTAATCAGATGATATACTGGCTCACCACCTTATGAAGACTATCTACCATAGAAACTCCTGAGTCTTCATCCGGTGAATCTCAACCCTCCAACTCTCATATTTATGGTTTTCAACCTGAACCCTCTCCTTCCACTTATGGTTCTGGTGCTAGCTCCTTTTCTAGCTATATGATACCAGAAGAAATCAACTATCATTATTGCCATAAAATTTTTAGTGCACTTGCAGACACCCTCTATGACATATATTATGAGTTCAAAAGTGCTAAAGACCTATGGAATGCTCTTGAAGCAGAATATGGCTATGATGATGCAAGAATTCTGCCTTTCACTTCCTCCTCCTTCAATAAGTTCATGATGGTTGATGACAAACCCATTAATGAATAAATTCATAAATTCTAAGATTTTCTCCATCACCTCCAATCAAAAGGAAACAATTTTACTAATGATTATAAAATTTTCGGTTTGATTGATAAACTCCCTCCCTCCTGGTCTAGATTTATTGGAGATCTCTGACACAAGCAAGGAGATTTAACGTTAACTGGAGCCCTCAAGGCTATTCGTATTGAAGACCAGCATAGGTAAAATTCCAAAACCAAGACCGAATCAAAAGCTAAAGTGAACTTGCTAGAGGATAAGCTTAAATCTAGGAATTTCAAACCCAAAGGGAAGAAATTCAAGAAAAACCAGCAATCATTTAACAAATCTTCTTCCAAATCCAATCCATTCCCAACTCTTCCAGCCATAAGTCTGATGAAAAATTTTACTATGTCTGTGGTAGAACCAACCACCTGGCTTCCAACTGTTTCCTTCAGAAAAAGGAACCGGCCAAACCTGCTCCTAAAGGAAATGGATCCAACAAAGTTAATATGATTGAAGAGAATCAAACTTCATTCAGGTTAGCCTCTTCATCTTATCTTGTTAATTCTCTTACTTCTTCCACTGACTGGTACTTGGATTTTGGAGCTAATATTCATGTTTGTAATGATCGCTCTTGGTTTTTAACTTATCAGGAATCATGTGGAGGAAGCATAAGCTTAGCAGATGACTCCACCAAACAAATAGTAAGAAGTGGATGTATAGAGATCACTATGACCTCTGGGAAATCTCTAAGTCCACAAAGCATTCATCATGTTCCTTCTCTTCGTCGCAACTTGATTAGTGAACCTCTTCTTCTTAGAGCTGGCTTTAGGATTGTAAAGGAATCAAATTAATTTGTGATTACCAAGAATAATGTATTCATTGGAAAATGTTTTATCAGTAATGATCTTTTCAAACTCAATATAATCAATTCCAATTCTAATAAAATTCCTGAGTCTTCTATTGCACAAATTGTTGAGTCTTGTAATGTTTGGCATGGACAGCTTGGACATGTCAATTTCCAAAACCTTGAAGAGAATGATTAAATTGAACCTTATTCCCAAATTTTCTCATGACCCCTCATCTAAATGTGAGACTTGTGTTCAAGGGAAACACACTAGAAAAACCTTCAAATCTATAACTAGAAACTCCGAACCTCTTAAATTAATTCATAGTGATGTGTGTGACTCGAATAAAGTTCTCACCTGAGGGGGTAGGAGATATTTTGTGATATTTATAGATGATCGCTCCAGATATTATTACACATATCTTCTCAGAATTAAAGATGAAGTCTTAGATATGTTTAAGATGTACAAAGCTGAATCTGAGAACCAACTTGATAGAAAGATCAAGATTCTAAGATATGGTCATGAGGGGAGTATACCTAAAATGATATGAGTGAATATTTCCAAAAACAAGGTATTACTCACGAGGTTATTGCTCCAAATACACCATAGTCTAACGGGGTAGCTGAACAAAAGAGCATAACCCTAGTGGACATGATAAATTGTATGTTACTCAGTTTAGGAGCACCTAAAAATCTCTGGGGTGAAGCTCTTCTTTCTGCTTTCTTCATTCTCAATAGGATTCCCTACAAAAATTCTGATATAACTTCTTATGAATATTGGAAGGGGAGATCTCCTAGTCTGAACTTCTTTCGGGTTTGGGGTTGCTTGGCTGAGGTAGCTATTCCCGAACCTAAGAAGAGGAAAATTGCTTCCAAGACTTGTAGGTTTTAAAAATTACCTATAGGTCCCCGCACATAGCTCAAGATGAAGAGAAGGTGATAAACACTATTATCTGAATCAAACGGGATTATTTGTGCCGTAAAAATGCTAACAAGTACACGAAGCAAGTCAATAAAGCGTACAAGTTAGCGAAATGACGAAATGCGCAAAACAGCGGAACAAGACCAAACTAGAAAAGTCCCTGGTAGCTAAGTCGCATCAAAATGACTTGGCCAAGGCCGAGACACCGTAAGGTAGCTCACACAGTGCCGAGCTACTGTAGGGTGGCTCACGCCCAGAAATGCCAAAAACACGTTTTCGACAGTTTTTCTCGAGATTTGTTCGTTTCAGAGCCTCCTAACTACTTTGATATCATCTCTAAACGTGGTTAAGCAGTTATCAATTCCTATCCTAAAATTCTATATCCGAAGCCTATAAATACAAGCCTAGGGTCCTATACACAGGAGATCTAAAATTTAGGCAAGGTGTTGTCCCTGTGAAGAGTGAATCATGAATTTCAGAAAGACTAGCAGATCTTGGCGAAGTTCTTCAGCATAAAGAAGGAGAGTTCGAGAGATCTGAGACCCATTCCCCTTTCCTCCGGATGAAACTTGGTTTTGATCTCAAGAAGAGTCATAATCTCACTTGGTTGAGATTGTCACTTCTGTGATTGCTTCCTTTGTGAAACAAGAGCATTAAACTTTCGTTCTGTCAACCGGATCTGATCCGCGATGGTCCACGGACTAACGCGTTCCTAGTATAAGCAAAGATCAAGCAAAGATCCTACGCAAGCAACGGGTAATAAACATCCTCTGCGTGTGTTTGAAGAGAGTTATAATTTTTTTTATTTGTATAAGCGAGAAGTCTTATAAAAAGACTAACTCTTTTTAATTCATTGTAATCGATAAACATGTAATGGATTCGATAAATAAACTAACTTTCAACGCAAACACGTTGGCGACTATAGTGGGAGCCAACAGCCTCTCTGCTAAGGCTATCATGTCGCAACTAAGAATCCAGATCCCAATTAATGTAGAGGTCGAGTACGAGTTCGACCAAGCCAAGTTTGAGGAATACCTCTCCTCATCCTTATCAATATCTTCCTTGTTCCGTGAATACGAGAAGATATTAGCAGCAAAGAAGGCTCGGGTGACTCTCGCGCAATGGTTGCTGAGGTATCCCCTCGCAACGCTCCTCCGTCATCTAATGAAGCCGAGATTTCAGATCACAACGACTCCTATTCAGTCCAGGAGTTGTTTAACAAAGGCGCACCAATTCTGATAAAGTGGGCTCATCAGAGGCGACGCCAACACCTCGCACATCAGCTTGCCAAGGCCTTAGAGCTGGTTGACGGGATCCATTATCACGTGGACCTAAAGTTTAGGGAGCGCCAAGCGCCTCAATAGTAAGCAAATGGCACCTCCTCTAAGCCATCCGCCAGCGAATGGGTCCGTATCAAAGGACTCATTCAACTCTCGAGGAGCACATCCAAAAGTATCGCGTGTGTGCCTTATCAAGAAAGATATAAGACACGAAGGAAGACAAGGTGGACAAGAAACCACCAAACCCACGTTAAGAATGGAGGCCAAAATCCAAAACAGCGACTCAGACAAGTGTCGAGACACCCGAAAATTGCAAGCCAGGTAATGGTGGCTCGGCCAGGGTGAGGCCAGCCGATGGTGGCTCAGGCAAGGCTAAGCCAGCCAATGGTGGCTCGGCCAAGGCTGAGCCAGCAAAGGATGGCTCGGCCAAGGCCAAGCCACCACAAGCTGGCCCGTGCCATGGCCGAGCCAGCTCAGCCTGACTAGCGCTTGTCTCGCCTTCCGTGGCTATTTTTGAGTCCCCGTCCACTTTCATTTCTGTTCAAGTTGATCCAGTACCTTTGGTGAAGTCCCACGACAGCGTGGATCTTTCCCGATTCAAGATGAAGATCATGGATTGCCTTGGTTCTTTGCACGGGGATCGTGGCAAACTTTTGATCAGAGAACGCTTAGGCCTAGTGAATAAACCTTGAATAACTCACTAGACTGAGGGTCATACACGACCTCCTAACAAGACTATTCTTGTAACCACCCGCTTCGTAGTGTGTACAGAAGACCAAAAGCCTGTTAAGGACGCACCCTCATGAGGGCGTGGTCCCAAACACATGACTCCTGCGAATGTCAACAAGGCATTACCCATTCAAAAGAAAATGTGTCTATCGAATGACAATGTTATACCTAGAGACTCAAACCAACAGCTGATAGGTTGCTCCAACTATAATATGGATAAGTTGTACTATCGGGCTTGTGGTACGAATAAATCTCGAAAGAGAAGTACCCCAGAATTAGACTCTCACTGTCCTTGTGAGAGGTTAATCAGGGCAGTATTATTAGAGTGTAGATGCCCTAAGACCGCTCCACGGAGGGTCTCGGTATTCGAAAGAATCTCCACCGAAGTGTCCAATCTAAATCAAGACACTTCTATAATAAGAAATCTATCGGTCATGATGATGAGCTTCTAGAAATTACCATCAATGTGGCCGATAAAGAAAAATCGACAGGGTGTTACAACCCTGACTCTTTCTCGAAGGCATCTCAGCGCATCGCTTGGTTATTGTCAGAAACTAGACGACCTAGACTAGATAGAGGACACTCTTCGGAGGATGAAACATCAGACGCTAACTCCGCGATTGCTTCTGATAATATATTATCCAGCACAGGACAATCTCGTGAGGCGTTCATGATCAACGCTAAACAAATGGCCAAAATCCTTGAAGACGCTCTCGCCAAGTAAAAAGAGAATTTTAAATTTGAAATGGAAATGACTGTGTAAGGGATAAGGGAATTGCATGATCAACAAATTCAAGCCTTATCAAATCAGATTGGTGAATCTATCATCGCAACACTACCAATCAGGTAGATAGCGATATGGAAGCGGATGAAAATATCAACGTTAAGACCCCTCCTATTGACCAAAATGCTGGGGATGGTCCCACCGAGGATGACAACGCTGGGGGTGGTCCAGTTATTCTTCCCCAAAATTACCCGAAGGAAAATGCAGGCGAGGACGAGAAAATGAAAGACCTGGAGAGCAAGATCAATGCACTAATGTTTGCTCAAGAGGTAAAGAAGACTGATATTAAATGTCCTTACCCAAGAGAGTGGGAGTCAATTCCGTATCCGACGAAGTTCAATCTAATTAACTTCACGTCATTCGATGAAAATGGCTCACCCACTCAACACCTAATTTACTTCAAGTCCTACTTGGGGTGTGATCTTCGGCAATGAACATTTGATGTTCTGATCATTTGTTGACACCCTTCGCGGAGCCGCCTTCGATTAGTACTGCCATCTCAAGTCAGGAACTGACAACAGCTGGAATGATAGGGAAAACTCGTTCCTTAACAACTTTTTTGATGATGAATACCAAAGTGTCGATTGGAGCCCTTTTGGACGAGAAGCAAAAGGATGGGGAGTTAGTTGATAGCTTGGTTAAACGCTTTCGCAACAAGGTAATGAATTGCAGGGATCCTATCACAGAGGAATTCATCTTACAAACATGCGATAACAATCTCTCTATTGATGTGCTGGAAGCTCTGTAGGTTGTGCCATCCATAATATGGAAAGAATTAAAATTGCATGGAGAACATGCCGGACGCTTTCTCAAAGAATAAAGCTTGAAAGAGACCAACCGACGACTAACCCCCCGAACTCGAATTTGTCTTCTTGTGGTAGGGGAAAGGTACCTACAGTGACTGTTGATGCTAATCAGACGTCACAATAGCAACCTCATAAGTAGCGAAAGACTCCGGATCTGAGACTCTAAAAAGAATACTCCTTCAAGGATGAAGAGGTTCCAGCTATCTTCCAATATCTCCCTAAAAATAACAAAATCAAACTGCCACCTATTATGAATTAGGAGGAAGCTAACAACACTTCGAATTCGAAGTACTGTGCATATCATAGGAGGGTTCATCACCCACCAAGACTTATATTACTCTGAAAAATAGCATCCATGCCTTGGTTGATGCCGGCATCATAACGCCGAAATGAGCCGCATGAGAACGGTTTCCTCCGATGAGTATAAGAGGTTAAACTGCTTCTCTAATTCCTCTGACATGTATACGAGGTTAAACTGCTTCCCTTATTTCCAATAACAGGAAGTTCCTGGAGAATATTACTCTTAATATTCTTAAGGATAACCCAACAATATGGTCGAATACAATTGGATTCAGGTTCGTTAAAGAGCTGGGGGTGGAATACCTTAATACATTCCAATTAGAAGTTCCTGGAGAATGCTATGTATGGTTTTCTTAAGGATAACCTAAGATCAGCTGGTTATTCAATGGAAAACCAATCATCTGAACATTTCATCCTTAATCATAGATTAGAAGTGATTAAGAACCTCATATGATGGTTATTTAATTATTTATAAGATGATTAAAACTCTTTCATTGTGACTTTCCGAGTACTTTCATAGAGATGAGATTTAATGACCTTATTCTGTCATTCTTCCCTCACGAAACTCTCATGATATAACTGCAGGGTACTTGACAATTCATAGTCTTTCACCATAAAGTCCCTCACTGATCAAATTAACTGACAGTGGGTCTACCAAAATTCTTTCGGCTGAGTCTATCCAAACTCCAATTGTGTTGGTGCACTTAACACTCCCAATGTTAAAGTCTCATCACGGTATTAAAAAATTCAAGCTCCTAATCCATGGCAGCCATCAAACCCCTTCGTGTTAAGTTTTAGCCACTTAACACTAAAACCCCATTGAGTGATTCATACGAGTCAACATTCCCAGAGTTATTTGTATCTTCACTAACACTGTTTCTTGGTCAAACCTTCCTATAGTTAAGACCAAACCACAAATCCAAATGAGATTCCTTTCATGAACTAGAGATTCACTTTAAAATAGAGCGATCAAACCTTCTAACAGTTAGGATCGTCTCAAACCTTCTACTTGGTCAAACCTTCCTACAGTTAGGGATAAAACTGGAGTTCCCTCTCGATAAACGAGGAATCCACTGTTTTCATCAAAAGTTGTTGTTTTCATTGTTATTGAACTCATTACAACTTTGGTCGTTACAATAAACTCAAATAAAATAAAAAAAGTTAATGTTTTTATAAGATCTCCTTACACAATGAAAATAAAAAGTTTACAACTTTATCAAACAAACGTAGAGAGATCGTTTATCGGTCTTCTGCTTATGCAGGATCTTTGCCTGTGCCAGGGACGTCGATATCCATGGACCGTCTACGAATCAGATCCGGTTGTCGAAAAATTGATGGAGCTCCTACTTCACCAAGGAAGTATTCGCTTGAAGCTCTGAAATCGACCAAACGAAATCAGTAGCTCTTCTCGAGATTAAGACCAAGCCTAATCTCAAGGAACGGACGAACGGGGGAGGGGGGGTTATGGGTTCAGATCCTTTGAAAACCTTCCTCTTTATGCTGAAGTTCACCGGGATCTGACTTGTCTTCACTATAAATTCGTGCTCATTTGACTACTCAATCCGGTAGCACCTCGCCCTCTTGATAATAATATGCCCCTATGAATTGAGCCCCTAAGCCTATATTTATAGGTTTCGATTGGGGGTTTTCAGATAAGAATGAGTAATTTAGCCCTATCTTTAGTTAATAACGGTCTAACAATGTTTGTAGATGATATCTAGTCAGTTATGAACCTCTAAAACAGAAGAAACCGATCGAAACAGTCTAAAAACACATTTTGGAGGTTACGAGCAGTTCTGGGCGCGATACGGATGGATCCGACCCGTCGCCGCGCGGGTCAGTTTGAGACACTTTTGGTATTTTGGTCTTAACTCTCTCGTCCAACCTCGGATTGAGCTGGTTCAAGATGCATTAGAAAATCTGACGAAGATACCTATAACTTTTATCTTTTGAGTTTTCTCAGATTCAAATTGTAGCATGGTCTAAATACCTCTTCTTTTTGCAGGCCACTTTGAGGTGTTCAACACTTTCTGACTTCTCCGGACCTGTATTGCGTATTTCGTCATTCCGCTGACTTGCATGCTTTGTTAACTTGTTTCATGTGCTCATTAGGTTCTTTATGGCACTTAGAATTGATCAATGTACACGATCTGACTGATGAGTGCGTTCGGTCACTTGGAGCTGACTGGCGCGCGTGGGTTGATTGGCGAGTGCGTTCGGTCACTTTGGATCTGACCGATAAGCATGATGGGCACTTTGATAATTCTTCTTGAATCATCCACTCTTTGTTTTGAGTTGTGTACGGACACCTATAGGTATTTTTAGACGCCTACAGATACCCCCTCCAAAGTATTTTAGACTCATTCTTTTATAGAAGAGTCTGGAAGGCTTTGGATAAGATAGGCCCCTTCCTCAATCTCATAGAGGGACCTGTAAACTACTTTAATTCTTAACTTCTTCAGCCTTCAGCCTATTTAGTATTTTGTCGAATAGATAAAGTTCTTCTGGTGCTGCGTTTATCGTCTGATCGTTGTTAAAATTTTGAACTAAAGTTGATGCGTAAGTTTCTAAATCTAGCTCGTGTCATTGAGTTGACTTTGAACTGATCATCTTTGTCAGAAATTCATATCTGAATGCGATTAAACTCCCTGGAATCATCCTTTGCCTTATTTTGGTGAAATTATTGATGTCGGCATCGACCTTTACTGTAACGCGTTATCCGGCATTGACTTTAGTTGTAACGCGTTGACCGATGTTAACACAGTTTATACTCGTACATTTACTGGAGTCTATACAGTTTAAGCTCCTAAGGTGTTGGAGCATGATGGTCCCAAATGTTAGGGCTGCAGTACCAACTATTAAAGCTGATTCATCTGTATGTATGGCTCTTATTCTGAAGTTATTGGATCCTCAAGCCATGAGACTAACTAATGAAGCTGGTGCGTCAATGACTCTCATACTTTATAGGATTTTTGGTAAACCCTCAGCCATCAATGGGTTTGATGAGCCTTTACTGACTACCATTCGAGTCGGGCTAGCATGCAGATTGTTTAAATCCGTTCTGCATGTAGCGTTGTGCTAAAAGAGTTAACTCTTTTAGTGCTACGATATTGAATACATAGACTTCATTTTTCTTACGGGAATAGACTACCCGGCGACGTGTGTTAGACGTAGACTTAGGATTTTTGGCAAACCCTCAGCTTTCAACAGATTTGACACGCCTTTACCGACTACCGTTCGAATCGAGCTAGCATGCATATTGTTTAAGTCTGTTCTGCATGTAACGTTATGCTAAGAGAGTTAACTTTCTTAGTGCTACAATATTGAATATGTAGAATTTGTCCTTCTCACGGGAATAGACTACCCGGCGACATGTGTTAGGCGTTGACTTATCCTTACTTAGGCTTCGGGATAAGATTCCCCAGACTTGGACTCTGGTGTCTTCTTCAATCGGTGAAAGACTAAACCGGCAACGCGTATTAGGCATTGACTTATCCCTATTTTGGATTCGGGATAAAATTCCTCATGCATAAAAGGCATGGATTTTTGTTGCTACGATATCGAATACGTAGACTCGGTCATTTTCACGGGAACGAACCACCCAGCAATGCGGGTTAAGTGCTAACTCATCCCTACTTAGGCTTCGGGATAAAATGCCCCAGATTGGTATTCTGGTATCTTCTTCAATCGGTAAAAGACTAAACCGACAACGCGCGTTAGGCGCTGACTTATTCCTACTTAGGCTTCGAGATAAAATTTCACATGCATGAAAGGTATGGATTTTTGTTGCTATGATACCGAATACGTAGACTTGGTTATTTTCACGACAATGAACCACCCAGCAACGCGGGTTAAGCGCTGACTCATCCCTACTTAGGCTTCAGGATAAAATGCCACAGACTGGTATTCTGGTGTCTTCTTCAATCAGTAAAAGACTAAACCGGCAACGCGTGTTAGGCATTGACTTATCCCTACTCCAGATTCGGGATAAAATTCCCCGTGCGTGGAAGGCACGGATTATAGAGTTGAAGGATGGTGTCTTCTCTTGGGGCAAAGACGAACCCGAAATAGGAGAGGGAGAATTTTATATTCTATCTCCCAAAACCGAAGAAGAAGAAATTTATATTCTATCTCCAGTTAAAAAGAAGACTCGAAGTGGGATCTCTACCTTGAGAATCTGAAGAGTGAAACTAAAAGTGGGATCTCCACTCTGAGAATCAAAAATATTCTGATAATCCTAACTGTCGGAAGGTTTGATTACCGAACTAAAGGTAAATTTCTCGTTTATCGAGAGTGAATTGTGGTTTTGGCCCTAACTATAGAAAGGTTTAACCAAGTGGAAGTTCAAGATGATCCTAACTGTATGAAGGTTTGATCGCTCGATTTGAAAATAGACCTCTCATTCATAGATGGAATCAAGAGGGGATTTTGGTTTTGATCCTAACTGTAGGAAGATTTGACCAAGTGGGGGGTTGAGACGACCCTAACTGTAGGAAGGTTTGATTGCTCAATTTGTGGATCTCTCGTTCATGGATGGAATCGAGAGGGGATTTTGGTTATGGTCCTAACTGTAGGAAGTTTTGACCAAGTAAGGAGTTTTGAGACGATCCTAACTTTTATAGGTTTGATCGCTTAATTTGTGGACCTCTCGTTCATTGAATGAATCGAGAGAGGATTTTGGTTGTGGCCCTAACTGTAGAAAAGTTTGACCAAGTGAACAGTGAGAGTGTGAATACAAATCATAGTGGGAGTGTTGACTCATACAAATCACTCAAAGGGGTTCTTGGTATTAAGTGACAAATACTTAACACGGAGGGGTTTGACAGTTGTCAATGATCAAGATGTTAAAATTCCAAGTACTATGTCCAGAATTTAATAATGGGAATGTCGAATGTACAAACGTATCGAAAGTTTGAGTGGATTCAACCAAAAGGAATTTTGGTGGTCCCACCGTCAATTAGTCTGATCAGTGGGGGTTTTTGTAGTGGAAGACTGTGAGTCGTCAAACACCTATGAGAGTTTTGTGAGGGAAAATTAATCTAACGAAGTAATTGAATCTCATCTCAGCAAAAGAGTGTTCGGAAATCACAGTGGGAGTTTAGTATTTATCACTTTGTTCGTAATGATCGAATTATCCCTAAGAAAATCACATATAGCATTCTTCCGCTAACTTCCCGTTACATAAATCATTCACCCCCAGCTTCCTTCGTGAAACTAGGTCTAACATTATACTTAGTTGGGTGATCGGGTTATCCTTAAGAATACCAGGCATGACACTCTCTAGGAACTTCCTGCGAAAGAAAGGAAACAGTTTAGACTCATATACTCGTTAGAGTTTTGAGAAGCAGTTTATACTCGTATACTCTTCGGAGTGTTCATTCGGCTCAATTTAGCGTTATGACGCCGGCTTCAACCAAGGTTTGGATGCTATTCTTGAGAGTGAAGCAAGCCTTGGTAGGATGAAGGATCCTCCTGTGGTACGCACAGTACCTCGGATCCGTAGTATTGTCAGCTTCCTCCTGATTTACGATAGGTGATAGCTTGATCTTGTTATTTTTAAGGAGGGACTCGAAAATGGCTGGAACATCTTCGTCCTTGAAGGAGTACTCTCTTTAGAGTCTTGGATCCGAAGTCTTTTGCTATCTTCAGAGTTGTTGTTGTGATGTCTGATTAACATCAACATCTGCTACAGGTACCTTGCTCTTACCACGGGAGGCAAAGTTTGAGTTCGGAGGATTAGCAGTCGGTTGGCTCCTCTCGGCCTTCTTCCTTCGGAGGAAGCGTTCGGTCCGCTCTTCGTGCATCTTCAACTCTTTCCAGGTGTTGGACGGTGCTACTCTCATAACTTCTAACACATCCAAAGAGAGGTTATTATGACAGGTTTGGAGGATGAAGTCCTCTGTGATCGGATCTTGGTAGTTCATCGCCTTATTCCGAAAGCGCTTGACAAAGTCGTCGACTGTCTCATCGTCTTCTTGTTTCTCATTGAAGAGTGTTTTGATTGACACCTCAACGTCATCATCAAAGAAGTGAGTGAGGAATAGGTTCTCCAGGTCGTCCCAGCTGTTGATGCTTGCAGACATGGGATGGCGGTACCAATCGAAGGCGGGCCTACGAAGGGTGCTAACGAATGACCGAACCATCAAGGCTTCATTATCGGAGATCATACACAAGTGGGATTTGAAGTAGATCAGATGTTGAGTGAACGAACCTTTCCCGTCAAACGGCGTGAAGTTAATCAAGTTAAACTTTGCCGAGTATGCTATTAAATCCCACTCTCTTGGATAGGGACATGGAATACCGATCCTTTTCACCATTCGAGCAGACATCAGAGCGTTGATTTTACTCTCGAGATCCTTCATCTTTTCAACCTCGCTCGTATCTTTCCTTGGTCGATTCTGAGGAGGAGCAATGGGGTCATCCCCAGTATTGTCATCATTGGTGGGACCACCCCCAGCGTTGTTATTCTCAGTAGGGTCACCCCCCAGCGTTTTGGTCAACGGGAGGGTCATCAGCATTGATGTATTCATCAACGTCTGAATCGCTAGCTTCTTGGCTAATATTGTTACGACGACTGGATTCACCTAGCTGATTCGACAAGGCTCAGATCTGTTGGACATGCTCTTCCCTTATCCGTAGTATAGCCATTTCCATTTCGAACTTGAATGCTTGCTTCTACCTGGCTAGAGCATCCTCAATCATTTTGTCTACTTCCTTAGTGCTAATCATAAACACCTCGTGGGATTATCCTGGGCTGGATACTGTTTTGTCAGAAGCGACTGCAGAGTTAACATCTGATGCTTCATCATCCGAGGATAATCCCCTCTGCATTCTCTGATAATCCCTACGTCTAGTGGTCCCTGCACGTAGTCGAGTCAGACGATGCGATACAAGGGGATCAGAGCTAGAAGGTCGAGCCGACTTTCCCTTATCCACCATATTTATCGTAACTTTTGAAAATTTGTCACCTTGAACGATTGATCGTTTCTTATGGAAACGTTTTGTCTTAAACTTAGTCGTTCCATTGGAGATCCTCTCAAATACCGAGACTCTTTGCTGAGCGGTCTTGGGACAGCTACACGCTGATAATACTGCCCTGATAATGTTGGTGCACGGACAGTGACAGCCTATTTTTCAGATACCTCTCTTTCGAAATATATTTGTACCCCCAGCCCGATAGTACAACTCGTAAGTCTAATGACCAGAGCAATCTACCGTGCGTTAGCACGACTTCTCAGGTATAACATCGTTGTCAGACAAATACGTTTCCTTCTGAGGACTTGCTGCCTTGATGGCGTTCTCAAGAGTCACACGTTTAGAGCCACGCTTTCGTGAGCGCGGGACCTTAACGGGTTCTTGGATACTGACTTGCAGTCCGAGGCGGTCAGTTACAAGAGTTTTCTTATTATAGAATGGTTCTACTTGTTGCGAGGGCGTGTGCAAACCCCAACCCGAGTAGTTGCTCGAGGTTCAGTCACCGGACCCAAGCGCTCTTTGATTAGAACTTTGCCTTGATCCTCGTGCAAAGGACCCAGGCGATCTGCCATCCTCATCTTGAACCGGGATAAGTCCACGCTGTCATGGGGATTCACCGGAGGTGCAGGATTAATTGAAGTAGAGACAGGACTCAATGGAATAGGTACAGAATATCTCCTGTCTTGACTCTGGCCCGGATCAAACATTGGTGACCCACAGCTTAGAGGGACAGATTTGGATACCTACGACTTGGAGGGTCGGACTTGGATGACCCGCAGCTTGGAGGGTTAGATCTGAGTGTCCCGCGGCCTGGAGGGTCGGATCTGAGTGTTCGCGGGCTGGAGGGTCGGATCTGAGTGTCCCGCGGGCTGGAGGGTCGGATCTAAGTGTCCCATGGGCTGGAGGATCAGATCTGAGTGTCTCACGGGCTGAAGGGTCAGATCTGAGTGTCCCACGGGCTGGAGAGTCGGATCTGAGTGTCCCGCCGGCTGGAGGGTCGAATCTGGGTGACCCGCGTTTTTTGATCTTTTCGGCCGTCGTCTTGGACTTTAGCCTCCATACTTTATGTAGTCTTTGTGGCTTCTTTTCCACTTCTTCCTTCTGCAACTTTTTTGTTTCTTGCACAAGGATTCTCGCGTGCGTAAGCAATGCACGGTGTTCCTGAATGCGCTCCTCAAGGGTTGAACGGGTCCTTTTGACTTGGATCCATTCACTCTTTGATGGTTTGGAGGAAGGGGTGTTTGCTCATTGCTGGAACAATTGGCGCCTTCCGAGTTTTAGATCTGCATCGTAGCAGACCCCGTCAAAAGGCTCCAAAGCCTTAGCGAGTTGGTGGGCGAGACGTTTACGTTGCCTTTGACGTGCCCTCTTCGATAGGATTAGCACGACTTTAGTACTCAACTTCCTGATTGAAAAGGAGTTCAGATCGATAGATCCGGCCTCGTTAGAGACCGAAGAGGCTGTGCGAGGTACAACTATCACAGCAATGGGGGCGTTGATCTTTCTGCGCTTACGAGGGGAGGAAGATCTGGAGGAGGAGGACGACAGATACTCCTCAAACTTTTGTTGGTCGAACTCGTATTCGACCACTTCTTCAACCGGGATACAGATCCGAGGTTGCGACACGACAGTCTCTGTCGAGAGATTATTGACTCTTACTGTGGTCGCCAGTTTGTTTTCATCAAAAGTTACTGTTTTCATTGTTATTGAACTCATTACAACTTTGGTCATTACAACAAACTCAAATAAAATAACAAAACTTAATCTTTTTATAAGATCTCCTTACACAATAAAAATAAAAAATTTATAACTTTATCAAACAAACACAAAGAGATTGTTTATCGGTCTTTTGCTTGTGTGGGATCTTTGCCTATGCCGAGGACGTCGATATCCATGGACCGCCTACGGATCAGATCCGGTTGTCGAAAAATTGATGAAGCTCCTACTTCACCAAGGAAGTATTCGCTTGAAGCTCTGAAATCGACCAAGCAAAATTAGTAGCTCTTCTCAAGATTAAGACCAAGCTTAATCTTGAGGAACAGACGGACGGGGGGGGGGGGTATGGGTTTAGATCCTTTGAAAGCCTTCCTCTTTATGCTGAAGTTTGCCGGGATCTGACTTGCCTTCGCTATAAATTCGTGCTTCTTTGGCTCCTCAATCCGGCAGCACCTCGCCCTCTGGATAATAATCTGCCCCTGTGAATTGAGCCCCAAAGCCTGTATTTATAGGCTTTGGTTGGTGGGTTTTCAGATAAGAATGAGTTATTTGGCCTTATCTTCAGTTAATAATGGCCTAACTACGTTTGTAGATGATATCTAGGCAGTTAGGAACCTCTGGAATAGAAGAAACCGATCGAAACAGGCGAAAAACACATTTAGGAGGTTACGGCCAGTTCTGGGCGCGAGACGGATGGATCCGACCTGTCGCAGCGCGGGTCGGGTGGATCCAACCCGCCGCCGCGTGGGTCGGTTTGAGACATCTTTGGTATTTTGGTCTTAACTCTCTCGTCCAACCTCGGATTGAGCTGGTTCAAGATGCATTAGAAAATCTGACGAAGATACCTATAACTTTTATCTTTTGAGTTTCCTCAGATTCAAATTGTAGCATGGTCTAAATGCCTCTTATTTTGCGGGCCATTTTGAGGTGTTCGACACTTTCTGACTTCTCCGGACTTGTATTGCATATTTCGTTATTTCGTTGACTTGCATGCTTTGTTAACTTGTTTCATGTGCTCGTTAGGTTCTTTATGGCACTTAGAGTTGATCGATGCACGCGAGCTGACTGATGAGTGTGTTCGGTCACTTGGAGCTGACCGGCACACGTGGGCTGATTGGCGAGTGCGTTCGGTCACTTTGGATCTGACCGATAAGCACGGCGGGCACTTGGATAATTCTTCTTGAATCATCCACTTTTTGTTTTGAGCTATGTACGGATACCTATAGGCATTTTTAGGTGCCTACATCCACCTTCAGATTGGGTAATCAAACCTACCGACAGTTAGGGTTATCCAAATCATTTTTTGAATTTTGAAGTGGAGATCCCACTTTGAGTTTCTTTTACTCCTGGAGATAGAATATAAAATTTTTCCTCTCCAGTATCGGGTTCGTCTTTGCCCAAAGAGAAGACACCAACTTCCAACACTAAAATCCATGCTTTACACGCACGGAGAATTTTATCCCGAATCCTAAATAGGGATAAGTCAGCACCTAACACGCGTTGTCGCTTCGTCTTTTACCACGAAAAGATACAAAATTTATTCTGGGAAACTTTATCTCAATTCCTAAATAGAGATAAGTCTACGCCTAACATGCGTTGCCGGTTAGTCCTTTACCGTAAACAGGACAACAGACCACATATTCGTCATAGTGGTTGGTCGTTATTAATAACGCCAAAATCTATGTCTTACATGTATGAGGAATTTTATCCTGAATCCTAAGTAGGGATAAGTCAACGCCTAACACGTATTGCCGGTTCATCTTTTATCGCGAAAAAGATACCAGAATTCATTCTGGAAAACTTTATCTCAATCTCTAAATAGAGATAAGTCTATGCCTAAGACGCGTTGTCGGTTAGTCCTTTACCGTAAATAGGATAAAAGCCCACGTATTCGATATTGTTTCAGAAACAAAATATAAACTACACAACAGTTTATGAGTCAACTCAACACTGTTCATGAGTCGACTCAAGACATGTACACATCCTATTTTAAACAGTACATGTCACTTAAAATAGGGTTTAAAAATATCAAATAAATTCTAAAAAATGTAAAACTTTAGGAAATATCTATAAACATATTAATGAACATGTTACAAAAGGAATTTTTGGAATTTAACTTCTCATTTGTGAAAACTTGTCATTTTACAAAAATATCCAAAACATGAAAACATAAGATACTTGAATTTTGATGTTTTGATATAAACCAAGTATTAAAACTTTATAAAATAATTTTATAGACTTAAAGAAAGATGTAAACTATTGTTATGAAGTCAATTAACAAATTACTTAATATTTTTATAAATTCATATTTATATAAACAAGAAAACCAAAAATCAAAACGTGTATATATATATATATATATATATATATATAACTATATATATAAGAAACCAAAACTTATATGCGTGTAAGTGATTGAGCTTAAAGTATCAACACACATAATATAAACCTAAATTAAATATACCCAAGCTATGGTCTTGATCTTCAATAAGCTCTACTTGGTAAACTTACGGATGAAGTTTGAACTTGGATCTTCAACTTGAATTGCATTGCTTCACTCTACTATTCCGCCAACCTCCATTGGATATGATCATGAAATCTTGATTCTATCCATCCTCCAATACATTGTTTACCTAGAATAAATACGAAAACACAAACACTAGACAGACAACATTAGTAGTAAATTATTTATAAATCATCATCTAAACAAAAGGACCCAACAATCTCCTCTTTTTTTATGATGACAAACAATTTACAAAATGATATATATGCATGGAAAGAAATTTATATGTAATTTAGGATTATCATGCGTATAACCAAAACAAGATATACTCATAATATTTCACCCCCTTTGACAATATCAAAAAAGGGGAAAAACAAAAGAATAAATAGAACGAAAGCTCCCCCTACAAATAAGCATGGTGCGTATAAAACAAATATAGGGATTGCTCCCCCTATCAAAATGCCTTATGGAATATATGTAATAAAGTACAAGGCAAATATGTGAGCAAGCATAAACATGCTAAATATCACTCACATTCAAAAAGACAATGAGAACACAATTAGATATGTCATTATGAAATAGTGTCTCATGGCAAAAAAACTATAAACCATGTATAAAATAGATATATGAAAACAAGAGAATAGAAAACATGAGAATCATGCAAAAAGTTTTCAAGTGAAAACAAATCACTCAAATGAAATCATAAATTAAATGAAATCCATAAAAGCAAACCATATAAGGCAAGAGAGGAAAATATATCAAGCTGTTAATCTTGTTTTAATCCATATAAACATTTTAGCACCCGGTAAACACGATTTGGGAATAAACACCCAATAAACGCGGGGGATTATATAAACACAAACTTTTCATTAAAATCGAAACTAATAATCATGAAAAACAAAAGAATTGATCAAAGAAAAATTATTTTCATATTCAAAAATTTCAAAGCATAATTTTTAAAACCAAGAAAAAGAAAAATAAAAACACTAAAAATCTTGGTTTAAAAAATCAAATATGTCTTGGTACCCAAATATTCTTGGTACCAAAAGATTTAGGGACACGACTCCTATCTTTTAAGCTCAAAGCCCTAGGGTTATGAACCCTCTTGGGCGCATGTGGTGCACGGACACGGCCATAACAAAAATTACTCAAATGACCTTTCTCATTGCAATAAGTGTAATGAAAGAGGACCTTTTGATTTTATCAACCATAAACTTTTGCATGAGAAACATTTGCAAACATAGATGATTGTCTTTTAAAATTATTTTGCAAATGTGAAACATTATTAAACAACAATGGTCTTTTTGGAGCAAATTGCAAATTTGGAGCTTTTACAAATCAAAACAAAATTTAGCAAGCTATCCAAACATACCACAAACATCACATTTGAAAACATATGGTCTACTAAAAATATTTGGCAAATAAGATTTTCTTTTCAAATCAAAATAATATTTTGCCAAATGACCAAAACGTCCACACAGATCATATTTATACACACGTGCATATTTATGATGAGCATTGTGAGCATGTGCATGCGTATATGATAAAAAAACTTGATGAGATGCACAATGATCATTAGAATTGTTACGTTTGTGTGCATCATAGCAAAATTTAGCTAGATAGCCTTTACAACCGCAAATAGAACACTTATAAACTTTGCTATATATGTGTGCATAATGAGTGGATGATTTTGACTTAGATTTGGCACACATATTCATAAGCTTCTTATGATTATTAATGCATGTTTTCAAAGTTGAATCTAAAGATGAAATGCGTTTATTCATAAGATTCAAATATTTATTGTTAGACACATATGCATTTTTATTAGAAGTAGAACATAAATAGTCATTTATAAAAGAAGCAATATCATTTTTTATGTTCTCTACTTCTAACATGACATTATCTTTTTCATGAGATAAGCTAGTTATAGATGTGGTTAATTTTTTATTTTCCAAAATTAACATGTCATTGTTTTCTTTAAGCATGGTATTTTTTTGTAATGACATTCAATTTTGACACTAGCTCCTCATGATCGGATTTTAATTCTACATGCTTGCTTTTTAAATCTAAAAAGGTATGATATAATTTGTTATAGTCATCCAATAATTTTTCACTAGCATAAGAGAGTTCATCAAAAGATAAATCATGTTCGGATTCAGACTTACTTACCACATTAGAGCTATTGCCTAGTAGCTGTGTGCATGAGAATGAAGCTCCATGTGAACTAGAAGCGGAATCCTCCAAAGCTTGTCGGATTGCCTCCAAGTTCCCTTGATGTGCTTCTATAAATTTTCAAAGTTTGTAAGCACTATCAAAATGAACAAATTTGTTAGAAAAGGATGAGTCAAAAGCATTAAGTAAATATTCTAATAAAAGCTTGTTCATATTAAACATTCTTTTATCATTTTTACTCCACTTGTATTTTTTCGAAGTGGGTACAATATAAGCATCTTCAATAACTTCTCATAAATCGAATTGTCTAGATCTAACAAAAATATTAAATCTAGAACACCATTGGTTATAGGGAAAATTATCTATTCTAGGAGCAACATTAGGATCATAACTTAAACAAGGTGCACAATGCATGTCCATAATATATATATCTATGCAAGCAAGATAACAATAAATCTATAAACTAGATTAGCACAAAAGATAACTTAGATCTTTAACTCAATGTAGTTAGACCTTAAATCAAAGAGCACCAAGCTCTGATACCAATTGAATGCACCCCAATGCCACTAGGAAGGAATCCTAGAGGGGAGTGAATAGGGTTTATGCTAATCTAATCCGATTTATGCCAAATTAAAACTTATTAACAAATATATCCTAGCAAATGAGATATGAACAATATATGTGCAAGGATATACAAGTTAACACAAGGGTGAAATAAACATAAAACAAGATAGTGGACAATATAAATAATGAGCAATTGACAAAGGCGATATAAGATGAACACAAAAATAAGTGCGCCAATGCAAACTTAAAAAGCGATATGATCACGGAGTTTGGTCCTCATGACCTACGTCTTCGCTCCTCACCTCGAGGAGATCTCCACTGTTATAACCAGGTTTTCTACGCTTACCCGAAAAACGTTTACACATCACAATGTCGGTTTTCAACGTTCACCGATCAACGTTCACAATCACTCGCCATATAACTATACTAACTACCACCTCAAGTGTTGATCTCTAGCCCGTATCTCCCTCAACTGTTAGGAATTACAACATCTCTCTAGGTATTACCACCTACCCTACTTATCTTGGGACGACCCCGTCTTTCACCACATACTCCTCTTGGTGTACTAGTGTATTACAAAGTGAACCTTACCATTTAGGCACTCAACAAAGGATTGTTCTCTAAAAAAGGTAAGAACTCAATTAAGCACAACTTAGTGTTACAATCTCTCACAACCCTAAATATACTATGAATGCAAATACAATAAGCTCAAGTGGATCTGTATAACAAAGAGATTTAATAAATCAAACTAAACTCAAATAAATTCTAGCTTATGAAAATAAAAATCAAACAAATAAAATATCTAGATTGAGTTTAGAAAAACTTCTCTAGATAACAAGAGAGAGAAGGAGAAGAGTTGAATGCTCAAGTACCAATAGATGATCTCCCCAAGCTCTTGTGAAAGTTTCTTCACAAACAAACCCTTAAACAAACTTAAACAAAACTTAAACAAAACTTAAACACCCTTAAACTTATTTTTAAACAATTCTCTTATTTATCCTCAGAAGTTAGAGGGTATAGGGTATATATAGGTATCCCAAGAAACCAAAGAAAAAGACCAAAAACCTAAAAAAACAAAGCTGGAAAATAGCCGTTACTATGCAACGAACACTTTATGGGCCGACTTATAAAAACCATGGGTCGACTCATAACCTAGCCATTATAGGCTAAAAACAGCTTATGGGTCGACTCATAAAATTCATGAGTCCACTTATCATGCATGGGTCGACTCATGAAGTCATGGGTCGACTCATCAGAAACAAAACACACTTTCCAGCATAGTTGATGAGTCGACTTATGACAGACATGAGTCGACTCAACCTGTCCGGGTCGACTCATGATGTTATGAGTCGACCCATCAGAAACAAAATGTAAACTATACAACAGTTTATGAGTCAACTCGACACTGTTCATGAGTTGACTCAAGACATGCACACGACCTGTTTTAAACAGTACATGTCAACTTAAAATAGGGTTTAAAAATATCAAATAAATTCTAAAAATGTAAAACTTTGGAAAATATCTATAAACATATTAATGAACATGTTACAAAAGGAATTTTTGGAATTTTACATCTCATTTGTGAAAACTTTTCATTTTACAAAAATATCCAAAACATGAAAACATGAGATACTTGAATTTTGATGTTTTGACATAAACCAAGTTTTAAAACTTTATAAAATGGTTTTATAGACTTAAAGAAAGATGTTAACTATTGTTATGAAGTCTATAAACAAATTACTCAATATTTTCACAAATTTATATTTATATAAACATGAAAACCAAAAACCAAAACGTGTGTGTGTGTGTGTGTGTGTGTGTGTTGTTGGCCTTCTTGTTTTGATGATGTTTAACAAACAATTTACCACTAATGTGGTTTGTCTAGTATTTGTGTTTTCTTATTTATTATAGACAAACAACGTTGTTGGAGGATGGATGGAATTATGCTTCAACGATGATATCCAATGGAGGTTGGCGGAATGTCGGGTTGAAGCCTATACAATTCAAGTTAAAGATCAAGTTCAAGCTTCATCCGCACGTGTACCAAGTCAAGCTAAATTGAAGATCAAGATTGCTTGGGTAATGTAGTTTAGATTTTATATTATGTGTGTTAGTACTTTAAGCTCAATATTATACACACACATTATATTGGTTTTCATGTATATATATATATAGTTTCATATATATACATATATGTTTGGTTTCCATATATATATATAGGTATATATATACATACATAGTTTTTGAGTTTTCATGTTTATAAATATGAAATAATATATTTCATATTTACTATTATGTTTTTGAAAACATTGCATAGAATATGCAATTTCGTGAAAATATTGTATTCTTAGTTTGTAGACTTCAATATCAGTTTATACATGTTTTACTAAGTCTATAAAAATATTTCACAAAGTTTCAAAAGTTGGTTTATGTCAAAACATCAAAATTCAAGTATCTCATATTTTCATGTTTTGGACTATTTTATAAAATGATGATATTTTTCATTTGGGAGGTCCTTTCTGATAACCAGTTGCTGTAGCATGTTTATTATCATGTCTATAATCATTCCCCAAAGTTTTACATTTTTTGGAATTTATTTGATATTTTTAAACAGCATTTTAAAATCAGCAAACCAGTTTTTGAATATATCAGTTTTCGGTCGACCGAACCGGTCGACCGAACCTGAGTTCATATGCTCACTGGGCGACAGAGAGTCTGTCGGTCGACCGGTCCGGTCGACCGATGAAATTTCCGGTCGACCGATGAAATTTCCGGTCGACCGACGATGACTTTTTCAGCTTCCAACGGCTAGTTTTATTACCGTTGCTGGGGCTGTTTTTGTCTTTTGACTTGGGATTTTTTAGCTAAGGTTTTGGAGGATATAAATACTCTCTTTGATCTCAGTTTTCAACTGAGCTAAGAAGTTTTTAAACAAGGGTTTTAAAAAGAGTTTAAGCTTGTTTAAGGGTCTGGTTTAAAGCTGTTTTGGTTTTCACAAGTGGAGGAGATCATCTTCTTGTTTGGGCTTCAATCTCCATCTCTCCATCTTGTTATTCAGAGAAGAATCTCTAAACTCATTTCTAGCTATTTATTATTTGTTTATAATTTCTATATGCTAGATTTTATTTGAGTTTAGTTTGATTTGATTTACTCCTTGTTTACACACACAACCATTGAGCTTATTGTATTTGCATACATTATATAATTAGGTTGTGGGATTGTGTGACATTGAGTTGAGCCTAATTGAGTTCTCACCTTGTTAGAGAGAATAATCATTTATGATATTTGTGCTTAGTGTGAAAATCACTTTGTAATACACTTGTATACCGAGTGAGGAGTGTGTGGTGTGAGTCGGGGATCGTCCCAAGAGGAGTGACGTCGGTTGACGTGCCTAGAGAGAGGTTGTAACCGAGCACTTGAGGGAGACACGGCTAGGTCCAACACTTAGTGGGTGTAGAGTGTGATTGCATAGTGTTTGTTGTGTGAGAGTTTTCGGTGAACTTGTAAACCGAGTGTGTAGAAGAAGTTCCGGCTTCCAAACCGGATTGTGTTAGTGAATTTCTCCCCGGGAGTGGGGAGCGGAGACGTAGGACGGAAGGCCCGAACTCCGTGATCATATTGGTTGTTTGAGTGTGCTTTGGCGTTCATTCATATTTATGTTCATATCTTATATCGCCATTGTGCATTGCTCATTTCTATATCATCCACTATCTTGTTTAGATTATTTACCCTTGTGTTGTTTATATATCCTTGCATATATTTCTATCATATAGGATATATATCACCTTGTGTATATTGCATTTTCTTGCACATAACTCTTTGTATATCTATCTTACAAGAATATATTTGTTAAGTAATTTTAATTAGCATTTAATCGGATTAGATTAGCATAAGACCCTAATCACCCCCCCTTCTAGGGATATATATATATATATATATATATATATATATATATATATATATATAAGAAACCAAAACTTATATGTGTGTAAGTGATTGAGCTTAAAGTATCAACACATATAATATAAAGCTAAACTAAATATACCCAAGCTATGATCTTGATCTTCAACAAGTTCTTCTTGGTAAACTTGCGGATGAAGCTTGAACTTAGATCTTCAACTTGAATTGTATTGCTTCACTCCACTATTCTGCCAACCTCCATTGAATATGATCGTGAAAGCTTGATTCCATCCATCCTCCAATACGTTGTTTTCCTAGAATGAATATGAAAATACAAACACTAGACAAACAATATTAGTGGTAAATTATTTCTAAATCATCATCAAAATAAAAGGACCCAACAGGATTGACGTTGAACTGATTATCTTCATCAAGGATTCATATCTAAACTATAGTTGAACTCCCTGGGATTATCCTTTGTTTCGGAGTTGATCTGAGCCTTGTTTTGGTAAGAATTGATGACGCGTTGACTGGCGTTGACTTTGATTGTAACGCATTGACCGGCATTGACATTCATTACAACAAGTTCAAAGTCCTTTGTAGAAACTTCGGCTAGAATTGATGTTCTCCTGGGTGTTCAAGTCACAAGACAAACTGATGAAGCTGGTGCATCAGTGACTATCGTGCTTATAGGATTTTTAGAAAATCCTCGGCCATAAATGGGTTTGGCGAGCCTTTACTGATTACCGTTTAGTCGGGCTAGCATACAGATTGTTTAAGTCTGTTCTGCAGGTAACGTTATGCTAAAATAATGAACTCTCTTAGACTTAATGCTATGATATTGAATACATAGACTTCGTCATTTGTTATGGGAATAAACTAGCCGACAATACGTGTTAGGTGCAGACTTTAAGATTTTTGGTAAATCCTCAGCCATCAACGGATTTGATATGCCTTTACCGATTACCGTTTGAATCTGGATTGCATGTGAATTACCTAAATCTATTTCACATGTGACGTTGTGCTACGAGAATAAACTCTCTTAGACTTGATGCTATGATATTGAATACATAGGCTTCATCCTTTTTACGGTGAAAGACTAACCGGTAACGCGTGTAAGCGTATACTTATCTCTATTCAGGGATTAAGATAATATCCCCCATATGTGAATCCTGACGTTCTTTTCACGAAGAAAGGTTAATTGGTAACGCATGTTAGATGTTAACTTATCTCTACTTATGATTCGAGATAAAATTCCCGTGCATGTAAGGCACAGATTTTTTGGTGTTACTAATAACAACTTGCCACGATGTTGAATACGTGAGCTTTTGTCTTTTTACAGTAAAAGACTAAACGACAACGTGTGTTAGGCGCTGGCTTATCCTTACTTAGAATTCGGGATATTATTCCCCGTGCGTGTAAGGTACGGATTTTGGCATTATCAATAACGGCCTGCCACGATATGGAATACATGGGCTTTTGCCCTGTTTACTGTAAAAGACTAACCGGTAATGCGTGTTAGGCGTTGACTTATTCTGCTTAGGATTCGAGATAAAATTTCCCATGCGTGTCAGACACGGATTTTGGCATTATTAATAACAGCCTGTCACGATGTTGAATACGTGGGATTTTATCATTTTTATGACGAAAGACTAACCGGCAACGCATGCTAGGTACTAACTTATCCTTACTTAGGATTCGGGATAAAATTTCTTATGCATGCAAGGCATAGATTTTCAGTGCTATGGTGTTGAATACGTAGACTTGATCATTTTCGTTAGAACGGACCACCCTACAGCATGTGTTAGATGCAGACTTATCTCTATTTAGGGATCGAGATAAAGTACCACATGCACGTAAGACATGGATTTTGATGTTGGAAGGTGGTGCCTTCTCTTGGGGCAAAGACGAACCCAATGCTGGAGAGAAAAAATTTTATATTCTATCTCCAGATGCAAAATAAATTCAAAGTAGGATCTCCACTTCGGGAATCAAAAAATTCGGATAACCCTAGTTGTTAGAAGGTTTAACCAAGTGAGAGGAGAGATGACCCTAACTGTAGGAATGTTTTATCACTCAATTTAAAAGTGGACCTCTCGTTCAAGAAAGGAATCGAGAGGAGATTTTGGCTTTGGTCCTAACTATAAGAAGGTTTGAGCAATGAAGATACAACTAACACTGAGAATGTTGACTCGCACAAATCACTCAATGGTTTTTTTTAGTGTCAAGTGGCTAGGACTTAACACGAAGGGGTTTGATGATTACCATGGATCAACGGCTTGAATTTTTGAATACCGTGTTGAGACTTTAACATTAGGAATGTTAAGTGCACCAACACAGTGGGAGTTTGGATGGACTCAGTCGAAAGAATTTTGGTAGACCCATTGTCAGTTAATTTGATCAGTGAGGGACTTTGTGGTGGAGGACCGTGAATCATCAAGCACTCCATAGTTACACTATGTGAGTTTTGTGAGGGAAGATTGACTGGATGAAGTCGTTGAATCTCATCTCGACGAAAGAGTGCTCGGAAAATCACAATGGATGGGTTTTAATCATCTTGGAAGTGATTAAATAGCCATAGTGGGTGGTTCTTAATCATAATTAGGATTGAATTATTCTGATGACTGGTTTTCACTATGAATAATCAGTTTTGGGTTACCCTTAAGAATATCATGTGTAGTATCCTTCCGGAACTTCCCTTTGGAAGACATTGAGTTATCCCACCCCCAACTCTTTGGCGATCCTGAATCCAATTATATTCAGTCACATTGTTGGGTTATCCTTAATAATATTAAGAGTAATATTCCCCAGGAACTTCCTGCTATTGGAAATAAGGGAAGCAGATTAACCTCGTATACTCGTCGGAGGAATGGTGAGAAGCAGTTTATACTCTTATACTTGTCGGAGTCTCGGAAGGTGCAGTTTATACTCTTATACTTGTCAGAGTCTCAGAAGGAGAAGTTTATACTCATATACTTTTCAGAGTGTAGAAAGGAGCAGTTTATACTCATAAACTTGTCGGAGTGTCGGAAGGAGCAGTTTATACTCATATACTTGTCAGAGTGTCGAAAGGAGCAGTTTATACTCTTATACTTGTCAGAGTGTCAGAAGGAGCAGTTTATACTCTTATACTTGTCGGAGTGTCGGAAGGAGCAGTTTATACTCTTATACTTGTCGAAGTGTCAGAAGAAGTAGTTTATATTCTTATACTTATTAGAGTAAAACGTTCTCATTCGGCTCATTTAGGCGTTATGATGCCGGCGTCGACCAAAGCTTGAATGTTGTTCTTGAGAGTGAAGCAAACCTTGGTGGGATGAAGAATCCTCCTGTGATAGGCATAGTACTTTAAATCCGAAGTGTTGTTAGCTTCCTCCTGATTCGTAATAGGTGGCAGCTTGATTTTGTTGTTGTAGACTGTCTAAAAATTACTGTAGATAGTTTATCCCCATCAAACACTAATGATGGAAGTTACAATTTGACGACTTTTAGAAAGCTATAATTTGAAGACTTTCACGTAGTTCGATGAAGGTTACCATCTGACGACCTTCACAACAACTAATAAAAGCTCTAGTTTAACAGCGTTCATAATCAACATCGGGAGTTACAATATGACGACTCTCATATTTTCAAGGAGCAGGGATGAAGATTACAAGATGACGGTCTTTACAACGCTCTAGCAAAAGAGATTATAAATTAACGGTCTCTTCAAATCAAAATGCAAGTATCTCTCAAACCGTAAGGAATTTGGCAAAAGAAGCAAACCGAACCCTTTAGGGTAGGTTTAGTCGGCTCTGTCTCGTCCAGTTAGTCAATTTTTATATATAATTTGTCCAATTCTAACTTATAGTTTGAAAGTTATGACATGTTCTTTGCAGCAAGTTATGTTCTGAAGTCCGTCTGCAAGACTGGACTTCACCTGAACATGAGACTTAGCCTGAAGCTCGCCAAGCTCAACTGAGGCTCGTCTCTGTGTTCTAGAGTCAAAATGTAGAGTTCATCCCTAGCGTTCCAGTTGAAAATGCAGAGTTCGTGGACTCAAAACGCAGAGTTCATTTCTGTGTCCCAACTCTGTGTTTCAGATTTACAATGTTGTGCGAATACGGCATTTTTAGTCTAAAATAGGCCCAACTCTGTGATTCAAGTCTAAAATGCAGAGTTCGGGCCAAGAACGCTATTTTTAGTGTTTGACTCGTTCAAAGCACGAACTGAACGGTTCCAGAAACTGTTTTCTCCCTTCGATTTGAGGAATTTTTGCTCCACTTAGGAGCGTATTAAGAGGGCGGTTACACTCCATTCAACCCTATTATTTGAGAGAATTAAGGGGGCGGTTACACCCTTTAATCCTCTATAAATAGCTGAGGAATAAAGCTTAGTTCGGGTCCTTCGGCTTGGCAGCAAAGAAGAGATCTTTGGCTGGCTTTTTGGATCTTCGATCTGGAATTTTGGAGATCAAAAGGCTCTCTCTTTTCTGGATCAGAATTCTTAGAGATCGACACAATGTTTCTTGGTAGAAGAAGGATCTCGACATAAGGTTTCTTGGCAGAAGAGGGATCTCGACAATCTTCTGATCCTCAGAGTTGTTCTTAGAGCTTTCATGAATCTTAGCTTATTAACCAAATTTTTGGTTCAAATCAACTCTGTTACAAAGTTTAAACTTGCTCTAAGTTTTTAAACTCATTAATAGTTATTTTCAAACTTGCCACGCAAGCTATCCTCGACATCAATTAAGAGGATTCAACTATGTTCCATGAGTTCAAGCGTTCAGGTCATCAACGAGAAGCAAACTCGATACGAACGTTGAGGGAGGCATCTCATCGCTACCATGAAGAACCCAGACTTAAACAAAGGAGAGGATCTCCACCGATCTTCTTCTCTTTTGTAAATCGAGAATTTGATACCAAAAGATTGTAATTTCTTGTTTTCTAAATCAGTTAGAGAGAAATTGTATTGAGAGAATTGTATCCATTTTTTTCTAAGCTAGTTAGAGAGATAATACAATAAAATCATATTCTCAAATGTCTTCTTCGAATTTTCCCTCCAAGCAGTTGTTTTCAAGGAGGTATTTGAAGATAGTTAGAACCTCTTCATCCTTGAAGGAGTACTCTTTTTGGAGTCTCGGATCTGGAGTCCTTCGCTGCTTCTGAGGTTGCTGTTATGACGTCTGATTAGCGTCAACAACCGCTACAGGTGCCTTTCCCTGCCACGAGAAGAAAAATTCGAGTTCAGGGGGTTAGTCGTTGGTTGACTTATTTTAACCTTTTTTCTTTTGAGAAAGCATTCGGTCTATTCGCCACACAATTTTAATTCTTTTCATGCTGTGGATGGCACGACCCCCAGGGTTTCTAGCACATCAATAGAGAGATTGTTATGGCATGTCTGTAAGATGAATTCCTCTGTGACAGGATCCCTATAATTTATTGCCTTGCTATGAAAGAGTTTAACAAAGCTATCAACTGACTCCCCGTCCTTTTTCTTCTCATCTAAAAGGGTTCCAATCGAGACTTTGGTGTCATCGTTGAAGAAGTTGTTGAGGAACGAGTTTTTTATGTCGTTCCAGCTATTGACACTTCCTGACTTAAGACGGTGGTACCAATCTAAGGCGGCCCCACAAAGGCTGCCAACGAATAACCAGACTATCAAGGGTTCGCTGTCGGAGATCACACCTACGTGAGACTTAAAGTAAATTAGGTATTGAGTGGGTGAGCCCTTTCCGTCGAACGACATGAAGTTAATTAGATTGAACTTTGTCGAATATCGGATTGACTCCCACTCTCTTGGGTAGGGACATGGAATACCAGTCTTCTTTATCTCTTAAGAGGACATCAGTGTGTTAATCTTTCTCTCCAGGTCTTTCACTTTCTTGTCCTCGTCTGCATTTTCCTTCGGGTGATTTTTGGGAGAAACAACTATACCACCCCCAGTGTTGTCACCCTCGGTGGGACCGCCCCTAGCATTTTGGTCAATAGGATGGGTATTAGTGTTGAGATTCTCATCCACTGTTTGCGGAAAAAGTTGCTGTATTCATTGCTGCATTCATTACAACT
>BQKN01066808.1:244855-307854 GCA_022839385.1 Asparagus kiusianus
ATATATATATATATATATATATTTATGTGAAAAAAAGAAAAACTTACAGAGAATATGCATACCTTATCAAGAAAATGAACAGAAAGAAGAGCAAATTAAAAAGCATTTTCTACCTAAACTAGATAGCTCAAAGTATGCATATACACCATAAAACCAAGAATAAAAACTATAAAAAATAGTTAAGAAGCTAAAAAAGGAGTTTGAAGAAGATGCCAGACCTCAAAAGAAAACCCCTCAAAAGAAAACTCCCAAAAGAAACAACCGACATGAGTAACAACCAACAAGGACTAGTCTGCTGAAAAATTATCTCCCACTTTAGCTGTCGCTTTCTTCTTTGCTATATCTTCAAACTGTAGCTTGATGGCTGCCCTACGAATCCTTTTAGCTAACCTATCTTCCTGAGCACCTGCCCACAGGAGAGTATATCTAGCAATATTAGCTGTAATAAGGTCCGAGTTATGCTGAATATCTCTAAAAATGAGGAAGTTACGACTGTTCTAAATCCACCAACAACAACATCGAAGCACTATTCTCCAAATACATCTTATGTCTCTATTAAAAACCGAGGAGTCATTGAGAAGGATTAAGTCCTTCATGGAAAGAGTCCAAGAGCCGGCACTGATACTAGGGAAGAGAATGGTCCAGATAGAGGATGCAAAAGAACATGAGATGAGTAAGTGATCCTAACTCTCAACTTCTAAATTGCAAAACGGACATCCAGGGTCATCGTTCCATCCCTTGGAGACTAGGTTGGCCCTGGTGTTGAGTTTTTGATTGCTGACAAGCCAGAAGAAGACTTTAACTTTCAAAAGAATAGGAGATTTCCAAATAAAATTGAAGTAGCTTGATTTGCACCCTCCAGAAATCAGAACAGAGTAGAAAGATTTAACTAAGAATATTCCTGATGAATGTAAAGGCCACCGAATAGCGTCCGGTGAAGAGATAACTCTGCAAGAAAAGGGTTCAATGAATGAGAGAAGGTCCTGCACTTCCCTATGCATATCCGGGTTGAGTCCTCTTCTGAGGATGGGGTGCCAGTGCCGGTGCTGAAGTGAGATGAAAGTGAAAAAAGAGGCCATTTTCAATTAAAATACTACATTTATTAGTTTATCTTATAACTTTTTCCCCTACAATTTGGCGATAATGACCGAAATCTTAATGAAATCATATTCTTTCCAATCTTCTTCTATATCCGCATACCTCTTCCCCCATTATTTCCCCCCCTCGGCTTCTTCTTTCTCGGCACTTGAGCAGCCACGAACTGGGCGTCATTGCTCTCTCTCTCTCTCTCTCTCTCTCTCTCTCTCTCTCTCTCTCCCTCTCTTTTTTTTGTCGTTATCTTTTTGGGGGGCATTTGCCTAAAACCTTTTATCATAAAAAAATAGCTCACGTATCTTTCACGGGAAAGCTAACGTTCACATGAAATCGACAAAGATAACATTTTTAGATAACATTTTTACTGAGAATAACCAAGTTCAATCTTTCAATAAAAAAATAATATAATAAAGTTTAGTCAAATAAAATAATTTAACAATGAGGGTTAATTTAACTACATAGAAAAAGATTTGGAAGTTGTTATGACAAACTCCCTAGGATAGGCTAATATCAATCACACGAGAGCACGGAAAAATATCAAGAACACACGAACACAAATATATACGTGGTTCCGTTTGTAGCCTACGTCCACGGGCGAAGGAGGAGAAAAACTTTACTAATTGTGAGGAATACAAAGTGGATCTCTCAATCTCTCAATCCTAAAGCACGCCCCCAAAAGCCTAATACAACTCTCAACTAAAAGAACAAAAGATAAGAATATCAAATAGGCTTTACAAAAGAGCTTTCTCCTCTTGATTGGTGCTCTAAAGATTGATGCTTAATTGTTGGCTTGAAAGACTGTTCTTATATAGAGATCTCATCTCCTTGCTGTCTAAAGAATAAGAGTTCTAATAGGAATAGAAGTCCACATGTCCTAAAACCCAACAAGAGTCCAAGTAGAAAAAAAAAATCTTTAATATGATTGGTTGTGCGAAGTCTAATATAAGTAGAATTCTTGATCAAAACAAACCAAGCTGAAAAGGAACTCCCAAAACAATATGGATTTGAGTATTTGAGGCAACATATAACAGAAGTTAATTTAAGTAAGACAAATCCATATTACCACATCATTTTAAATTTTCTAGTTTCATTAATTATTTGTTTTGCAAACAAACATAGTGTTTCACTTGCATGATGACGTGCAAATATTTTTTACTTGCAAAAAGAAAATCGAGTTTTATTCTTTCATTTCACTTTCATTTTGCCAAACACCCTCTAAGGGTAGCATGTAACCACATAGAGTTCGACTATTATCTAGAAAATCATTGTTGTTTGAAAACCATTAATATGAAAACAACTTTTGTGAATAGTGAAAATTCTATATGGTCTACGTGCCCATATCATGTTCCTTGAAACCGAAATAAACAACTACGATTTGAATAATTGAACCTTTTTCAATTATCACCTAATTGAAAAGAGTCCAAATCTATTAATATAACAGGAGTTGTGCCTCTTGAACTTGTGGATTGCTATCACTATACTTATAAAGTTTGGTTGGGAACTAATCAGAGTATTTATTTGAAAAGTGGTTCATGCCCCTCTGGACAAGCCTACCCATTGGAAACTTATTTATTTCTTTTTATTCTCTAAAAGGTTGTACTTAACCTCCTTTCCTCATTTTTTTTCTTTTTTCCCCTCTTCCATCAACATCAATCTCGCTCGTTTATTATGACCCAACCTTTACCTTATAAAAACTGTAGTAATTAATGACTGCACAGACTACAGAGTACAAACCCTTTCAATTGATAATGATCTTATTTCGTCTCTTTTCACAAAAAAGTCAAAGTACAGACATCTACGTCAAAATATTGATCACCATTCAGTTCCATCATGGTTTAAGTCCCATTTAAGACTCGGAGTGCTCATTTCTTGCTTTTAGGGCTTGTTTGGCTATTTCCAAAAAAAAAAGGGAAATGGAAATGTCACGTTTCAAATGCTTTCATGACATTTCAAGACATTTCACAGTTTTTTTTTGTTTCGCAAAGAAAACTCTCATTTTCACTGTCAAGTCACACAAAAAACAAAAAAAGCCTCCATACGTAACAGTTTTGGATATTTCCATTTCTTTTGTTTGTTTGAGAACAAGAAAAATGAAAAGAGAGAAAACCAATTTAGATAATATGTTTTATTCTTCATAACCTCATAAACAATGCTTTTACTAATTAATAATTCTCAGATGGGACATTTCCAAGTGTTTTCAGCCTATTTTGTTGTGAAAACACATTTCTTAAAAATGTGAGGTGGCATCCTACGTGACACTTCATTTCTTGAAAATTAAAAACAAAACAAACACTTGAAATGGAAACCTCTTGAAAACAAAAATCCATGTGGCACATGAGACATTTCTTGAAAGTTGAGGTGGCAACACATTTCCCATTTTTTTAGCAAACAAACAGACCCTTATTGTGTCTCGTTCTAATCAATAATTTAACACTCAGCATTTTTTTTGCACAAAAACACATCACCAGTTAGGACTCTGGCTTTGCTGATGAGTAGCGGTGTCGAATTGAATACTAAAGTACTCGTATTTGTATTTATTTAAAATTATTGAATTTGAACCCGAATTTAAATATCCATATATGAAGTTTATCAAATTCGAACTCAAATATTCAGTATTTGATAAATATTCATTAATATTTACGTATACTTATTGAATATCAAATTCATTCTGCTAAAGAATCTAATTGTCAAATTGTATTTTTAATTTATAAATAAAAATTATTCCTTTATAGTTATGATGTATATATTGGATCAAAGACCTAAGAGTTCATATATTTAATTTGAATATTTCACTAACAACCTGATTAAAAATTATTTAAGTCTCTTAAAATTAGTGTGTAGAGAAATAGTAAGTGGATTGAAAACACAATATCATGTGTGTAATAATATAAATTATAAACGATCATATTTTAAATAAATATTTGATAAGCAAATGAATTAAAAATACACATAATTAAATTCTATTCATTAATCAATTATAATACAAACAATTATTTATTTAATATTACATGAACTATTGAATAGAATCTAACCAGATAGTTACTGGAACAATTAATAAACTATTTATTAATTATTTGATTCTTAGGGGCTGTTTGTTTGCTCAAAAAAAGGAGGAAAAGGAGGAAATGAAAACTGTCAAGGGAGCCACCTAGGATTTTTGTTTCCAACCTTTTCCATTTCATATGTTTGGTTCGTCATGGGTTTTAAAGAAAAGAGGATGTGAAATAGGGGTCCACGTCAGAATATGAAGAAAAGTGTTTTCAGGGGTTTGAGGCCTGAAAATAGAAGGAAATGTCACGTCCCCGATTAAAAAAAGCGAAGGGAACATTTATCGAAGCGACGGGCCTCAAAAGATGGTTCTTCCTTGCGTTATCTTCACCGCCTCTGACCTTTTCCCTTCCGCCTCTTGCTTTGTTTTTCCATTGCTCTGATCCTTTCTGGCCATTTTTCCCTATTTTATAAAAAAAACCTTACAGCTGGAGATGGCCTTCGCGATCAACGAAGTCTTGGAGTTATTTCATGGGTTGCTGCTCCAGATCTAGCAGAAATTCGTGGTTTTTGGGTTTTATCATCTGTAAATTTTCCTCGCTTGTGCTTGTTAAGGTGCTCGTTAGATCTGCACCCGCTGAAGCCCGAATCCTCTCCGTTGTTGGGGTTTCCATCACCGCATTCTGTTGGCCTTCTTGTTTTGATGATGTTTAACAAACAATTTACTTCTAATGTTGTTTGTCTAGTGTTTGTGTTTTTGTATTTATTCTAGGCAAATAACGAGTTGGAGGATGGATGGATTGCGCCATAACGATCATATCCAATGAAGGTTGGAGGAATCATGGTTGAAGCCTTGCATTCAAGTTAAAGATTCAAGTTCAGCTTCATCCGCAAGTGTACCAAGATAGAGCTTCATTGAAGATCACAAGCTTGGGTAATCTAGTTTAGGTTTTATATTATATGTGTTAGATACTATAAGCTCAATATCATATACACACATATTTTATTGGTTTCTTTGTATATATATGTAGTCATATATATATACAACACAAGCTTTGGTTTTTATGTTTATAAATATGAAATTACATATTTCATATTTATTATTGTGATTTGGTTTAACTACTTAGATATGAAACAAATATATTTTCATATACATACTCATATGTTTTATTTTCTATTGTATTTATAAAAATATTGTATTCTTAGTTTTTGGACTTAACAAAAATCATATACATATTTTATTAAGTCTACATAATCATTGTGCAAAGTTTCAAAACATTGTTTAGCCTAAATGTTAAAATTCATATGTTTACATTTTCGTGTTTTGGACTATTTTGCAAAATGATGATATTTCTCATTTGGGAAGTCCTTTTTGTAAACCAGTTGTTGGCATGTTTATTATCATGTCTACAATCATTCCCAAAGTTTTACATTTTTTAAAATTTATTTAATATTTTTAAACAGTGTTTTAAAATAAGAAAACTGTTTCTATGCTTCTATTTTCATATATCAGTTCACGGTCGACCGCCACGGTCGACCGCGCCTGAGTCTTTTTCATAGTAGGTAGCAGAAACTCTCACGGTCGATCGCCATAGTCGACCGTCAAAGCTGAATTCCTCGCGGTCGATCGTCGCGGTCGACCGTCAAACTCTCTGTAGTCTTTCCTGCTGTTTTTGTTGCTCACAGTCGACCGCCGTTTATCCCAACGGCTCTTTTGGTACAGAATCAGATTTCTGATTCTTAGGCTGTTTGGTCTTTTCCCTTGGGGTTTTGGCTGAGGTCTTGGGAGGCTATAAATACCCTATTGATCTCAGTTCTCAAACCAATACAAGAAATGTTTTAAACAAGTTTTAAAAGAGTTTAAATTTGTTTAGTTTGTTTTTGGGGTTTGCTGTTACAAAGAGGAGTTTGCATCATCTGTTGAGGAGTTCATCTTCAATATCTTCTCATCCTCTCTTTGTGTTTATAGAGAAGTTTTCTAACTCTTTTCTCTAGCAATATTATTATTGATTTTCATATTCTTATTATTGCTAATTTGCTATTTGAGTTAGATTTGATTTCACTCATTGTTTACACACACCCACATTGAGCTTATTGTATTTTTATACATAGTATATTTGGGGTTGGTGAGAGTTGTAAAAATTAAGTGTGAGCTTTTATTGTGTTCTCATCTATTGTAGAGAACAAATTTATTATTTGTTACATTGTGAGATTGTAAAGTTTTCGGGGAGCTAGAAAACCGAGTGTGAGGAGTGAACGTTGATCGGTGAACGTTGAAAACCGATATTGTGAGTGTGAGTGTATAAGTTGATCGGTGAGCGTTGAAAACCGACATAGTGTGGTTGTAAACGTTATTCAGGTGAGCGTAGAAAACCCGGTCGTGATAGTGGATTTCTCCCCGGGAGTGGGGAGCGGAGACGTAGGACGGAAGGTCCGAACTCCATGATCATATTGTGTGTTTGAGTTTGCTTTGACGCACTTAATCTTATGTTTATATTTCTTGTCGCCATTGTCCATAGCTCATTATTTATATCATCCACTATCTAGTTCATTTTGTTTACCCTTGTGTTAGGTTATATATTCTTGCATATATATTTTATCATATAGTATACCTCTTTGCTAGGATATATCATCTTGTGTATATTGCATATTCTTACTCATAATTAGTTGTATATCTATCTTACAAGAATATATTTGTTAATTAATTTTAATTGGTATATAATCGGATTAAATTAGCATAAGACCCTAATCACCCCCTCTAGGGTCTAACATCATCTAGAGGTTCGATCTCCAATTCTAGTTCTCATCTCTTGTAGATTAAACGGGCTAGGCTTATGATTTTCAGCATGCAACTGATTTTTAGTACCTAACCTACTCTATTAATTTGAGATTTGGTTTTTTACGATCTTCACTACTGCTGCAGGCAAATAATTAACCCGATTCATGTATTTTTTAATAGAACTGTCCCTATTTCTAAATCGCGATGAAAATATGATTCTGGAGTTTTGCTGTCCACAAATCAGCTTGAGAATTGTGATATTTATGCGTTCATAAGAATTGATTCACATATTTGTCATCCACTTAATTTTTTTAATTTAATTTATCTGAGACTTGGGGGTTCACTGCTATGAGAATAGATCTGCATTTATCTAAAGGTCGTGCTGCAGTTGGTTATTTACGGAGTCCATTTTGACAATCTGAGAATTGTCTGTTTCTGCTATTATCTCCCATCCCCAACATTCGCGCATATATTAGTCAACATTTGCAAGCTATTATCCAGCTCTACTGTATGATCAAGTTTTTCCATTTTTGCTGTATATTCAAGTTTGCTCTAGAGCAGAATATAATTATATTCAAGTTTGTTCTAGAGATGAATATTTTGTGTAGCAAATTACTTACGTGCTGATCAGCTGCTACTTTTGTTTATGTAATACATACAATCTGCTCATTATGTAGCTAGGTACAATGGATGGAAATGTCGGATTGCTTGTTATAGATGCCTTTAATGGGTATTATCAAGTACAAAGCACTACAATAGGCATTTCTTGTAGGGGTTTATTACGTATCTATTTTATTGGTTAATGTTTAATTCTAACTGCTAAGCGAAATTTATAGATGGATGGTGATTACGATGATGAAGAGAGCACTATAAGAATTTGTGTCGAGGCTGCATTTTCTGTCATGGTTCTAGTAGTCACATTTTTGAGGAGAATGAAGTCTCTTCGCAGATCGATACGATCTGGACCAAGTGCAGAAAGACTAAGGCATGAAAAAGCTAGGGCAGAGTTGATGCGTCGTATATATCACAGTTATAATGATAGTTGTCAAAACTTTGTTAGAATGCGCTCTGGTGCTTTTATCAAACTAGCAAAGATAATGAGGACAAAACATCTCCTAGAGGACACAAGATTTATAACCGTAGAGGAGCAGCTTGCTATAACGTTGAATATATTGGGACACAAATCCAAAAATCGTACGATGCGAACGCAATTTATATGATCCGGGGAGACAGTTAGTAGATACTTCAACAAAGTATTGAAAGCCATTTCCTGCATACAAAGTCAATATATGAAACAAGCACCAAATGAAGTGCCTCAGGAGATCCTAAGCAATCCATCCTTTTACCCTTTTTTCAAGGTATATCAACCACTCTACCAACTTGCACAAATAATTCTGTTAACAAGTCATTTATTACATTAACATAGCAATTTGTGCTCTATAGGATTGCATAGTATGATAGATGGGACACATGTGGATGCTATGCTACCTGCTTCACTTGTTGTGCGTTTCAGAGGGTGCAAAGGTGTTACACAAAATATTCTTACGGCGTGCAAACCAAACAAACTGTTTACCTACGTTTTAGCTGGGTGGGAGGGGTCAGCTAATGATTATAGAATCCTCCAAGATGCTCTATCTATACCACAACCATATGGCTTACGAGTGTACACTGGTAACAATATCGTAAACTCAAAAATAATTGCTCATTAGCCTAATATTCCGCACTAATAATTGCACCGTCATATCTCATTAACATACTTTGCATTATGTAGGCAAATATTATCTGTGCGATGCGGGGTACACAACCCAGTCAGGTTTTATATCCCCATATCGGGGTGTTCTTTATCATCTAAAGGAATTCACGGGGAGAACACCTCAAAATAGGAGGGAGTTATTCAATCTTAGACATTACTCTTTAAGGTCAAGGATTGAAGCTACCTTTGGTATATTGAAGAATCGTTTCAAGATTCTCACAGCAAAACCCCACCACCCCTTCCAGGCCTAAGTCGACATTGTCTTAGCATGCACGGTTCTCCATAACTACATTGCCAGTGGATCCAGATGATGACTTGCTCAATGAGACTGTCGACATCGAAGAGGATGATACTAATGAGACAATCCATGAAGAAAATAGTGTTATTGATTTCACGCAGTCTCAAATAGTTAGAGAACAAGGTGTCTCAAAGGATGAGTGGAGATCTCACAGAGATCAAATCACGTTGGACATGTGGATTGACTATTGTAGTAAATTTCGAAATGGTGACACAACTGAGTCTGCGATGTGATTTGATACTATCACCTTTATTTGTTAGTAGTTTATTATGTTTGTGGTTATTGTAACTTAATACATTGATGGTGTGCGCTGAGAATTGTCTGTATGACTTTGCCCATTTATTTCGCACTTAGTTATTGTTGCTACGTTAACATGTGTTGTTAATATCCAATTGTGTGACTTCTTTCTTGGTTAGGGCATCAATGTCCACTATGGTCTGTGATGGTTATCCTGTATTCCTCTTTAATATCATCAACTACATTTGTTATTTACGCATGCATGATGCTTTCCTGTCATGTACAACATTTGTTACTCTATTCCATTCCTATCATTTTATAGTGCCCACTTGATATTTCTTTTGATTAATATATGACTTGTCGGGCTATAGAAAATGACTGACAACTCGAACAAGGATGGGAATGAATTGGCTAACCGGAGGGCCAGTACTCACTCCTCAACATCTAGGGGACGACCACCCTCTCTCGCGTTTCCATCAAGCAGTGGGTTCACTCACTCATTCAACCCCATATTCCAGCTAGCCTCACTCTATGTGCAATCACTTATAGTTTATCCAAATGTCCCGCATACCAATGGTAACCTTTTCCCTATGCCTCACCCCATTTCATCTTACATGCACATTCTCAGTAATGCCACATCTTTGCCATAACATTATCAAGGATTCAATTCCTCCGGATACTTTCATTCTCCAACTAGTATTACAGGGACTACTTCTGATTCAGGTAGCAATAAACGATTGGAAAGGGATGAAGTAGTAGCCACTTCAGCCGGTACACCCAAATAGGGCAAAGTTGTTGTCCATAAGAAAAGAAAATTTCCATCTGTTGACGTGCCTGCAACTATGGCTCCAACCAGATGGTGGACCGCTGCTCATGATGACGTGCTCATACCCTTTCTCACTAATTTGGCAAGGTCTGGGCTTAAGCCAGATAAAAATTTTAAGCAACATGCATTTGCAATGGCTGCAGCTGAAGTGAACAAGCAATTTGGTACATCTTTTGTAACAAAAAGTGTTGTTAACCATATGAAAACATTACATTCTTGGTTTCAAGACATGCAGGCTGCCCATAATATCAGTGGTGCAGGTTGGGATGATGACACGCAGACTATCATGTTGGATCCCGAGAGTTTTGATATGTGGAATGAGGTAATTGCAGTATGCATCTCTTCAAAACGTGGAATGTTTGACTAACATATATTGACTATTCGTTGGACTGGTGATGTTATTGATGAATGCAGGATAAAAATAAGAGTAGGCTTAAAGATTACATGAATAAGCCTCTGAAGCATTACGAGGACCAAGCTATCATATGTGGGGACGATCAAGCAAGAGGTAACTTTGCCAAGGCCTCCATGGAACAATTTGGTGGGCACGAGGTAATCAACCTTAGAGATGATGACAATGAGGATGTTAGTACGCCTTCGAATCAAAAGTCTCATCCCTTGATTACCTTTGTAGATGAGGATAATCAATCTCAAACCAACATCAATATAGCTTCCAACAAGGACAACCATAAGAAAATACCTTCTGCGAAAGGTCGCTTGAAGAAGCTAGAGTTTGGCCATGATATCATGCAACAAATGGTGGATGAAGTTAAACACTTTTTCTCATCTCTCAACCTTGTTAATCAGCACTGGACTGAGAAATTGGCCACAGCCATCTTCAGGCACAAAGAAACTTACCTTATAGAAGTCCTGGAGCAATTTTATGATACCATATTTGAAAATGAAACCAAAGCGAGGTATTTTATAGGTAAGAGTGACTTTGGCCAAAGGGCTTTGTTGGACAATTTCATGAAGATGCAAGGTGGGGAAAGCTAGAATGGGGATGAAGGTAGGCTTTTACACTTATGCTTTTATACTTGCACTTAAACTTTATATCAACCTTGCTGATTTTGTATATATTTTGCAGGAACAGTTTGGAGCTACCTATTTCATACATATTTTACACACCAAAAAAACATGACGCTATTATGTTGTTTAAACTCTCGTATCTGCTACATGTTTGTTTGAGTAGTTTGTGCTAATAAACTGCTTCATGGACCAGATTAAGGGTACTGCTACATATTTTGCACGCTAATATGTTGTTTACTGCTTCATGCACCAGTTCTAGCTGACTTTTTGGTTATGGTTCAATTTGTTAAACAAGGTAAGATTACTGATTTATTGAATTGCTTTCACTAGTTTGCCAACTCTAAACCTCACAACTTGTTTCTTTTCTACTTTCATTAGCATATGGGTTCATGATTTGGCTCACCTTGATCTAAAACAGATTGCAAACCTTCCACTATCTCTCTGGGATTTATTTCTGCATTGCTCATAGAAATTCCCACCCCCCCTGTTTTACTTGTTTCACTTGTAAGAGTTTGGGTCTCCTGTTTTACTTGAACAAATTTGGGTCTCTTGGTTTACTTGTTTTACTTGTTTTATTTGTTTTGATTTTATTTCCTGTTTTGCCTAGGCCCTAGTTGTGCAGTGATGAATGTCAAGTTTTTTGATATTCTAAACCAGTAAATATTGCATGCAATGATATGGTGAGGCAGTCCAAACTGGCAATTGTCGAGCTCAGAATTATAACTATGTGGAATGCAGCCAACATTGTCATGCAATCGTTTGCTGGTGATGAATATATGATAAAGTTGACGTATTCCTGAGCATAATTGCTTATCGTTCTCACAACTGCATTGTCATGCTTCTATGGGATGACATTTACGTGGTTGTCAAGTGTTGGATTTGCACTGTTTACGAATACCAGAATTGGTGAATTGCATTACATTTTCAATCCATAATTTTTACATAGCAGTTTTTCATCATATCTTCAATGTGCATATTACAATGTTTACAAGAACAAGGAAAATGCAGAATATCCCTAAGACAACAATACATTTCTTCAAGTAATCAACTTGTTGAATTGCATGCTTCAATTCTCTTTGCAAATGCTTTGATTCCAGCTCTTTTAATTCTGAAGCTGATTGACGAGAGGCTTCATCTTTTTTGGTTTCACACGTTTTGCTTTCATGCTCATCTTCGGCCCACCTAAAGAATTTGCATGATCTATTTGGATATTTGGCACAGCCCCAAAAATATTTGTCCTTGTTCGAACCATATTTGCACAACTTCAATGGTGTTGGTATATTGCAAAAGCAATTTATCTCAGGAGATTTGTTCTGAGACCCTTGGGATGCAGCCATGGCTAAGCAATGACAGTAATTCAGGAGATTTTTGGGAATTTTTTTGTGAAGGGTAAACCAATTTTGAGGAGGCACAGGTAACTAGAGCAAATGCCTTTGTTGCAACTATATAGGAGAACGGATTTTTTACCGTTGGTCAGCTTTGTTCAGTCCGACTTTTGTTAAAATGTGACCATTGCTCAAAATGTACCATTGGAACATTTTCGTTGCTGTTGGGGCGGTAAGCTCACCTAGGTTCTGTCCGTTGTCAGGCTTTATTATTTGTACATGTCATGCACTGGAAGTTGAAATGACAACAGAGGAGATGAAAACATTTTTCCGGCTTGGTGAAACAAACATGTGGAAACAAAAACTTACATTTCAATCCATTGATTTCATTGTGAAACAAACAAAGAAAATCAAATCTGAGAAACCCCAATGAAATATTTAGAAATTATTTCTGATCTATATTTCTGTTTTCTTTTTTTTTAGGAAATGAACCAAACAGACATAGCATCGCTGCCATGTCTCCCAACAAAGCGAGTGGGCCCACGGATGAGTAGTTTATTCTTAATTTCCATTGAATGCTATGGAACAGCTCGGAGGCTCTTTGGATGTTTCTCGTGAAGTCTGAGTACTTATGACGCAAGTTGAAGTATATATCAACACAAGGCCTTTGACGTTAGAGTAACTTTGACCAAAAGCCCTCTAATAAAGTGACAGATTGTCGTAATAGGAGAGTACTGCCTTTCTTATCAATCAAACAAAAAAAACTTTGAAAAGCTTATAGTGTTTCCTTTCAAAAACATCTAAACAACATAGCCCCTCAAAGTACAGATCTATATGGTTAGAAATAGCTAAAATAGTAAATGAAATAATAGGTACGATGTGACTGTTCATTTTGCTAAATGAGCTACCTAGAGAAAAAATCATATAAAAGTGACGCAGACGTAGAAACGGGTCGGGAAGGCCGATCAGATATCGTTCCGATGTCGACGAGCCTTGACAATAACAGGTAGATAACAAACTTGAATCCACAAGCCCTAGTTTTTCCAAGTTTAGGGGAGAAAACAATGGAGAAATTTCTCTTGATTCAATAATTGAAAAGTTAATTCTCGATTTACAAAAGGAACTAATATTTATAGCCAGCTAAGCCTATCCTAACCCTAATAAAAAAGAAAGGCCAAATTTAAAAGGAAATAACCAAAAATATGAAACTTTGCTAATCTGTTTCCGAGTCGACACGAGGCGTGTCGAGTAATAATGACTTTCGTATTGACTGGCATGTGTCGACTAACACTGTCCTTCGTGTCGACTGACATGTGTCAACTAACACCGCCCTTTGTGTCGATTGGGGTATGTCGTCTTATCTTGTCGTCTCGACTATCAATTAGGGTATGTCATCTCGTCTTGTCGCCTCGACTCAAGTTGAGATGTCGAGTCGTCATCCGTTGATGTCGTCTCGACTGCTTTTCTTCTCATCTCGTTCAACACTTGATCGGCTATTTTTTTTCTCCTCTGTCGTCTCGGCTACTTTTCTTCTCGTCTTGTCCAACACTTGATCTCCTGTATCAGTCCCTCCTTCTTCGAAAGAACTCGTCTCTGAGTTCACATCACTAGAATACAACTTGATTGAATGATGATAATCAGAAATATCTGCCACGTTAAATGCCGCCGACATAGCCATTCCTTCTGGAAGATCCACTACATATGCATTATCATTGATCTTCTTGAGAATCTTGAACGGGCCATCTCGTTTTGGCTTAAGCTTTTTATAAGTTCCAGCCAACATCCGTTCTTTCCACAAGTAAAGCATCACCATATCTCCTTCATTGAACACCTTGAGTCACCTCTTTTTGTCTGCTCGCGCCTTGAATTTTGCATTAGCCTTCTCGAGCTTTGTACGCACTTCCTCTTGAACGTTGAAAGCATTCTCTGCCATTGAACTTGCTGCCTCGCTGAACTTGCGACTTGTCGGCAACTTCAACAAACCTTGGAGATGTTGAGGTGTCTTCCTGTAAACAATGGAAAAAGGAGACATACCTGTGGAACTATGAACAGTCAAGTTGTAGGCAAATTCAGCTTGAGGTATAGCTTGGTCCCACATCTTTGTCTTCTCTCCACATATATATCGAATCAAGTTCCCCAAAGTCTGATTGACCACTTCCGTTTGTCCATCCGTTTGAGGGTGGGCTGTACTAGAATACTTCAATGAAGTGTCAAATCGTCGCCATAAAATAGTTCAAAAAGTCACCAAGAACCTAGTATCCCTATCCGTAACAATCGAACTAGGAACACCATGTAACCGAACCACTTCTTGAAAGAATAGTCGTGCAACATGTGGTGCATCCAAAGTCTTGCGGCACGGGATGAAATGAGCCATCTTAGAAAATTGATCCACTACCATGAAGATTGAATCTATGTCTCTTTGTGTTCGAGGAAGTCCCAATACAAAGTCTATACTCAAATCTTCTGATATATCCTTGGGCACAGGCAGATGAGTATACAAACCAGTATTCTGTACTTTTCCCTTTGCAACTTGGCATACTTGACAGCTCCTCACAAGTATTGTCACATCCTTCCTCAAACTTGGCCAATTGTATCTCTCTTCAAGACTTAAAACAGTCTTGTCTCGCCTAAAGTGTCCACCAAGCCCGTCACCATGTAAGTCTTGAACTATCTTTTCCCTCAATGGCGTTTTTGGAATACAAAGCTGATTTCCTTTAAACAGAAAGTCGTCAATAATAATAAAGTCTTCTGTGTGTTGTCTTGTCAAACACTTTGCCCAAACCTCTTGAAAGTCTTCATCATCAACATAAAACTCTTTCAAACTGTCAAAAGCAACAACTTCACCTTGCAATATGCTTAACAAAGATATCCGCTGACTCAAAGCATCGGGTACCTTATTGTTGACTCCTGACTTACGTCACAAAGTGAAATTGAACTGTTCAAAGTATAAAGCCCAACGTCCATGCATTTTGTTGATATGTTTCTGATTTTTGAAGTGTTAAAGAGACTAATGATCTGAGTAAATCACGAAGTCGTTAGCAATGAGGTAACTCTCCTAAGTCTTCAAAGAATGAAAAACAACATACAACTCATGCACGTAAGTACTCCACTTCTGTCGTGCTTCATTCAACCTCTCACTCAAGAAAATAATGGGCCGTTTCTCTTGTGAAAGGACTGCTCCAATACCTACACCACATGTGTCACACTCAAGCTCAAAGAGCTTTTCGAAATCCAGAAACACCAAGATAGATGTGGTGGTAATCTTCTCCTTGATAAGGGCAAAAGCTGCATTTGCTTCATCGGTCCACTCGAAAACACCCTTCTTCTTCAAACAATCCATCATGGGAGTAACTATAGAACTGAAATTATGAATGAAACGCCGATAAAAAGATGCTAACTCATGAAAGCTCCTTACTTCAGTAACAATTTTCGGAGTCGATCAATCCTTGATTGCCTTGATCTTATCTTCGTCGACTTAGATTCCCCACGAGCTTACCACGAATCCCAAGAATACAAGTTGAGTCGTCAAAACACACACTTCTTAAGGTTGATATAAAGTTCATTCTCCATTAGCACTTGGAAGACTTCTCGGAGATGCAACATATGCTCCTGTTCATCTCGGCTATAGATGAGAATGTCATCAAAGTAGACGACTACAAATATTCCCAAGAAAGGCTTCAGAATTTGGTTCATCAAACGCATAAATATGCTTGGAGCGTTTGACAACCCAAAAGGCATCACCAACCATTCATAGAGGCCATCACTACTCTTAAATGCAATCTTCTAGTCGTCGCCGGGTCAGATTCGGATCTGATAGCCACTCCTCAAGTCGACCTTTGAAAAGATGCTCGCGCCTCCTAACTGATCCAATATATCATTCAGCCACAGGATTGGGAACCTATAGCAGATTGTAATCTTGTTAATGATCCTACTATCTACACACATCCGCCAACTCCCATCCTTCTTTGGTGTCAATAGGGCCGGAACTACGCATGGACTCATACTCTCTCGGATGTAGCCTTTCTTAATAAGGTCCTCAATAGTGTCTTGTAATATCTTCTTCTCCTGCGGGTTCATGCAATAATAAGGGAGATTAGGAAGCACTGAACCCGGAATAAAATCAATATGGTGCTGAATATCCCTTATGGGAGAAAGACCCACTGACAGCTTTTCAGGAATCAACACTTCGAACTCCTTAAGCAGTGATTTCATCTTCTCTGGGACCTCAATGGGTGTCTTTACTTCTTCCTTCACAACTAAAGCAAACCTCTGCTTTAACTCTTTGACTCGGCTAGGAACTCTCCCTTGTTACAAAGAGATATACATTTAGAATTTTGATCTTTAGGGCTCTTTGGAGAGGGTAGAATATGTGGTATGATGATCTTTTTATTCATCCACACAAAAGAGTACTCGTTTTTCTTACCGTCATGCTTAGCGTCAACATCATACGACTATGGCCGTCCTAACGATACATGGCACGCGTCCATATCCACAACATCATAAGCAACAAAATCACTATAAGTATTGCCTATTGATAGTGGCACACGGCATACTTCGGTCACCTTCACGGAGGGACCCTTCTTGATCCATCTGATGATATAAGACACGAGCTTTGCTTCAGTCGGCAGTTTCAAGTGGTCCACCAAGGCCTTTGACACTATATTTTCATAGCTTCCATTGTCAATGATGAGGGTGCACACCTTGTTATTGATTGAGTATCTAGAAAAGAAAATTTGGTGTAGTTGTGATGAATTTGGTGTCTTCTGAGCGCATAGGAGTCTTTGAATAACACACGACACATTGTCGCCCTCAATCTCAATAACGTATTTCTCGTACTCTTCTTCAGATGCTGTATGTCCATCCTCAGCTTCCTCATAATCCGCAAGATTAACCTTCCACCGCTGTGGGCACTCATTAGACTTATGCCCAGGTTGGAGACATCGGAAACACTTCCCTACAGTCGGCTTGGCATACGGACTTGCTTGAGTCGTCGGGGGCTATGGTTGAGTTTTCGGCTGCTCGACCGACCGTGGAGGAACAGGCGGATCAATCGTCCTTTTTCCGACTGACTCTCCTCTCACCTTCTCAACTGACTCTCCTCTCGTCTTCTCCACCGAACCTCCCTATTCGGTTCGTCTGAAGGTAACGCTTTGGAGGATAATATTTCTGCATTGAGAGCCATGTTATGGGCTTCGTCCACAGAGTACACGTTGTGGATGATCACCTTCTCTTGAATTGAATACTTCAAACCTCCGATGTATTTGGTCGTGAGTTACTCTTCACTCATAGACAAATCACAACGAGAAGTAAGATAGAAGAACTCTTCGGTAAGGTGCTTACCGATCTGATTCCTTAACGACATTGTTCAAACTGGTTGTAGAGAATTTGTTGGTAGTCAGGTGGTAGGAGCCTAGCTTGTAGTAACTGATTCATGCGTCGCCAAGCCCAAACTGGTTGCTTGCCTTGCTGTCGCCTAGTGTTTTGAGTTTGGTCCAACCATGTCGCGGCTCCTCCTTTGAGACGATACGCAACAAACTTTACCTGGTTTGCTTCAGGAATATTAGCCATCTCAAAAAACTTCTCCACTTCGTAGAGCCAATCCAAGAAAGCTTCTATGTACAGATTTCCTCCAAAGGAAGGAAGCTCTACTTTCATCCGATATTCTTGTTCCTGATGATGTCGGCCTTATCGGTGGTAGTTATGATGAGGGTTGAAGGCTGTAAAGCCCCGTAAAAATTTATTAAATGAGTTTTATTGTGAAATATATGTTTATGTCATGGAAGAGTATGAAAAACAAGTGTTTGCGGATCAAACTAGTGTATTTATGAGAGAGAAATTAAGTGGATAAGACCAGCACACGAACGTATCATGCACAGCAGTATGCTGCTGCGCGGTCGACCGTGCTGGGCGCGGTGGTCGACCGCCAAGTGGCCAGGTTCAGGCGCAGCAGTTTTCTGCTATGCGGTCGACCGCGCTGGGCGCGGCGATCGACTGCACAGCTGCCAGACTGTTTTCCCAGTCTGAGTTGGTTTTGGGTTTCGGGTCAGGTTTGGGGGCTCATATATATATTATTTAATTCGTGGGAGCCTTCTTTTTGTCAGAGAAAACCCTAGTAGCTCCCCCTACCCTCTTGCAAACCCTAGCTTGTTCTTTGGGGCGTTTTTGGAGGATTTCGAGGAGTTCGAGCGAGATCCAGTGGTGTTCAGTAGAGGAGAACCTTCTCACAGCCTTACCATAGTAGTTCATCACATCTCAGGCGAGTTTCATCTCGCCCAATCCCTCACCCAGTTTTTAAATGCTTTTACATGATGTTTTCATATGCTTTTATGAGCCTAACATACTAGTTTGAGTATAAAAAGTTGATCTTTGTATTGTATGTTACAAAAGAACATGTTTTCAGTTAATAAAGATCACCCACGTTTTCCTAAGTGCAGATCTAGATCTGGTGTTTATTCTAACAAGAGATTTGAAAGAAGAATAATTGTTTTCGAAGGTTTTCGACATATAGATGCATGTTTTCATTTGTTTCGTCTTGTCTATAGTGATTAGACTGTTTATATCACGTTTCAGATATGCAATATCACATGTTTAGGGTTGCTAGTATACATAAACATCACACACGAATATCGAGATCGAATTATATAGAATAAACTGAGAATTAGGGTTTTGCTGCTGCGCGGTCGACTGCGATGGACGCGGCGGTCGACCGCTTGTCGTGCTCAGTCATAGCTAAGTTTCTGCTGTGATCGCGGTCGACCGCGTTAGGCGCGGCGGTCGACCGTCGATCGCGGTCGACCATGCGTGGCACGGCGGTCGACCGTTGGAGAGCACAAAGGCACAGTGAGTTTTTGTTCTTTGTGCAGTCGACCGCACTGGGTGCGGCGGTCGACCGTGAGTCAGTTTTCCTGCATCGTTTTGTTGTGCATACATAATGTTGCTGGCAAGATTTCTGGATTTATTTGGTATTGTTAAACACTGAGATTTGTGTACATGAGTTGACTACAAACTAGAGACTAGTTTATTCACCGAGACATGAGAGTGAATAGTGTATACATGTATGCTATAGAGATAATTCATCGCAATCCATGTGTTGGACGTTTAGCTATTGTGGCCCATGTGTTGGACCTTGACCATATAGTCCATGTGTGGGACATTCGTTATTTTAGTCTATGCGTAGGACATGTAGCTTGCGGCCCATATGTTGGACCTGTAGTATTTATAGTCCATGCGTTGGACCTACATCATATATAGTCCATGTGTTGGACGTGCATTATATATATATAGTCCATGTGTTGGGCTATTTCCTATTTTAGTCCATGTGTTGGATATTTGTTACATGCAGTCCATGTGTTGAACGTTCAGTGGGATCTTGCTTATCTAATATATAGTAGATGTAGTTCATGAGTTGAACAAGTATTCCGGCGTCTGACAGGACATTTTTGATATAGTTTGAAATGGAGGTATTGCTCCACGTTGTAGTTTGGATTTGGTTTTAGAGGAACCGTCTTTCATTTTTGCTCCATAATGTAGCTTTTGGATTTGGCATTTAGGGATTTACAATTTGAGACATATGGTATATACATGAGGGTTTTCTTGTTTGGATTATTTCACTCGACGTACCATGCTCGTGTTGTAAATTTCTAAATATCAAATCTCTATTTATTTCGGAGTAGATGATTGTCTATCTATGTGTATTATCAGTTATTTTTCTATCCAACTAGCCCTCCCTCTTGGGGTTGGTTGGGATGTTACTCGCTATAGCGCTTTGACGCTCTTTGTTTCCCCACTTTCAGGTAACGAGCCAGGTGCACGGAGAGCCGTAGCTTGATGGAGTTGACTAGTTCTATTTATGGATATTTTATTAATAGGATTTTTGTTAGAAATCCACGATGACTTTGTTTATGAGACATTGAGATATCATTTCTAGTTTTGTAAAGGCAGGGTGCCTTAGTATCATTTCTTTCGATTGATGTCGAGACATTTGTATTTCAGTTCAGATATTGTTCCTTATTCAGAGATTTGTTTACATCAGTGGTGATTATCTCTTTTAGAGTATTCGTTGGTTATTACTTTCTTCAGTACTTTCTCTTTCGCCTGTTTGTACCTACGCCTGTTATTGATTCCACTAGATAGATATTTTCTATAATGGTGAAACATGTTATTACGTGGTGTAGTACATAGCAGGTTTGACATTCTTGGTTTCACCTCGGACTGCAGCCTTGTTAAAACCAGGGGCGTTACAAAGGCTCTACCCTGACCTCTGCCATAAGGTCGATCTCCCTCTTCTTCGCTTGACACGTTATCATACCAGGGGCGTTACAAAGGCTCTACCCCGACCTCTGCCATAAGGTCTGTTAGGTCTCATGTTATGAGCCTACATCTTCTAATCTTGTTTTGATGATTACAAACAATTCCTAATATTGTTTGTCTAGTGTTTATGTTTCCTATTAGGTATTCTAGACAAACAATGGGTTGGAGGTTGGATGGATTGAGCCTACACGATCACATCAAATGGAGGTTGGCGGAGTAGTGGTTGAAGCCTTGCAATTCATGTTAAAGATCCAAGTCAAGCTTCATCCATGATTACCAAGTCAAGCTTATTGAAGATCAAGATTGCTTGGGTAATTTAGTTTTAGGTTTTATATTATGTGTGTTAGTACTTTAAGCTCAATTATATACACACATACACATTTCGTTTTGGTTTTTGTATATATATAGTTATATATATACATATATGTTTTGGTTTGATTTTGTAGATATGAAGCAAATATATATTCATATATATGTTCATATGTTTCATATTCTATCATATTTGAAAATATTTTTTGGTTTATAGACTTAGCAACGATAGTTTATACTTTTTATCAAGTCTATAAAATCAGTTTACAAAGTTTCAAAACTTGGTTTATGTCAAAACATCATAATTCAAATATCTCATGTTCTCATGTTTTGGACATATTTGCAAAATAATGATATTTTAGTTTTGGAAAGTGATATTCAAAAAATTCCTTTTGTAACATGTTCATTTACATGTTTATAAACATTTCCCAAAGTTTCATAATTTTTGGAATTTATTTGATATTTTTAAACCCAGTTTTAAGTTGACATGTACTGTTTAAAACAGGCTGTGTGCATGTCATGAGTCGACTCATGAACAGTGACGAGTCGACTCATAAACTGTTGTGTAGTTTGCATTTTGTTTCTGACGAGTCGACTCACAATATCATGAGTCGACCCGACAGGTTGAGTCGACTCATGCCTGTCATAAGTCGACTCATGAAGTGTTCTGGAATTTGGTTTTTGTCTCTGCTGAGTCGACCCATGACCTTATGAGTCGACCCATGCATGATGAGTCGACTCATGAATTTTATAAGTCGACTCATAAGCTGTTTTTGGCCTATAACGGTCAACTATGAGTCGACCCATGATTTTTATGAGTCGACCCATAATGTGTCCGTTACACAGTAACGGCTATTTTCCAGCTTTGTTTTCTTATGGGTTTTTGGTCATTTCCTTGGGGTTTTTGCTGTTGTTTTGGGTAGCTATATATGATACGGGTGTATCTTCTTCTCTTCGGGAGCTTAGCGATCCTCATGGGAACTTGAGGATAGATGATTCTCATGGTATCTTGAGAATAGAGCAGAGGAGTCGTGGACGAGGCCATTGGAGGCGACAAGGTCGAAGGATTCATCAAACTGCAGGAATTACAGTTGGACTCTGTCCGGTCGACCGGCGTGGTCACGGCGGTCGACCGCTTCGTGCACAGACCCAGACTATGTCTCGGGATTTTGAGTGGTCGACCGATGATGGCGCTGCGGTCGACCGGAAGACCCTGTAATCGATTTTCCAGAATTCGATGTTCTGGCCGGTCGACCGCCTTGGGCACTGCGGTCGACCGCGTAGCGGATCCGGGCCTGGGTTTATTTCCTGCTCCAGTTGGGATTTCTGTTTAGTATAAATAGAAACACGACTTTTCTAGGGTTAGGAATTCAGTTTGTAATCAAAAAAGAGATCTGAGAGGTTGTTCTTGGATCTAGAGAGATTGTGAGAGTGAGATTTTGTAAATCCAATTGATTCTCATAATCTAGAGAAGGTATTTTCCTTCGCCCTAATTAAACTCTTGAGTTCTTCAGTTGTTTTCTTCTCTACCCACTCTTGATAATTCCGCGATCAAGAGTGCTCGCACAGCAACTCGTATCAATATATACCCCATTGCTCTCATATTTCAGAGCTAATCAAGAAGTTTTAAAAAACAAGTTTAACAAGGGTTTAAGTGTTTGTTTAGTGTTTGTTTAAAAAGCTTTTAAGCAATTTAAGAGTTTCGGTTTTGTGATTAAATTCCACAAGAGTTGAGGAGATCATCTTCTACAGTTTGAGCATTCACTCTTCTCCCTCCATCTCTTGTTATCATATAGAGAAGTTTTCCTAAACTCAATCTAGCTATTTTATATGTTTGATCTTAATTTCCATATGCTAGTTTTATATTGAGTTTAGATTGTTTTTATTGAATCTCATTGTTACACACACTCACTTGAGCTTTTAGTATTTTCATACATAGTATTATTGGGGTTGTGAGAGATTGTAACATTGAGTTGTGCTATATTGTGTTCTCATCCATTGTAGAGAACAATCTATTTGTTGTGAGCTTTCATTTTGAAATCACTTGTATTACACTAGTACACCAATAGGAGTGTGTGGTGAGGACGGAGTCGATACCAAGAGGAGTGGCGTCGGTTGCCTAGTGAGAGGTGATAATTCCGAGCACTTGAGGGAGTCGATACGTGAGGACCAACACTTGAGGTGGTAGTTAGTGTAGTTACATTGTGAGATTGTAAACGTTGATCGGTGAGCGTTGAAACCGATATTGTGTGGTGTAAGCGTTTTCGGGTGATCGTTGAAAACCCGGTGTGATAGTGGATTTCTCCCCGGGAGTGGGGAGCGGAGACGTAGGACGGAAGGTCCGAACTCCGTGATCATTTGCTTGTGTTTGAGTTGCATTGGCGTTCATTTATACTTGTGCTCATTGCCTATATCGCCTATTGCATCTAGTTTATTTCATCCACTATATTGTTCACCCTTGTATTAGTTATATATCCTTGCATATATATCTTGTCATATATCATACTTGCTAGGATATTTGTTAATAAGTTTTAATTTGGCATAAATCGGATTAGATTAGCATAAACCCTATTCACCCCCCCTCTAGGGTTCCTTCCTAGTGGTATTAGGGTACTTTCAAGGTCGATCTCCCTCTTCTTCGCTTGACACGTTATCATACCATGGCCCTTAAAATTGGTTACCATAGTCCACTCCATCGTCACTGTAATCATCATGGGGGAAGGGTTTGATTAGGAAGTCGTCGATGATGTGGAGGGGATTGATATGGAGAAGGTTGATATGGAGGTGGTTGGTTTGGAGGGGGATGAACTGGAGGGGTTTGATGATTGTACATGGTGGATATCGGGGTAGCCTAACTCTGGATCCACTTAGGTGAAGACCGTCAGCGAAGTTATTCCCATTGTTGAGGTGAATGATAAGTCATTCAATAACTTGTTTAAGGTTCTGAAGAGACGTCTCCAACGTGCCAAATATTCCATCCATAGAATCCATCCTCGCAGAAAGATCCTATAGAGAAATCTTCTTCTCACCATCACCTGCCATTGTCGAGGATGTTGAAGCCTAAGCTTTGATACCACTTGACGCAGACGTAGAAACGGGGAGGCCGATCGGATATCGTTCCGATGCCGACGAGCCCTAACAATAACATGTAGATAACAAGCTTGAATCCACAAGCCCTAGTTTTCCCAAGTTTAGGGGAGAAAACAATGGAGAAATTTCTCTTGATTCAATAATTAAATAGTTAATTATAGTTTTACAAAAGGAACTAATATTTATAGCCAACTAACTCTATCCTAACCCTAATAAAAAAGAAAGCCCGAAAGGAAATAACCAAAAATATGAAACTTTCCTAATCTGTTTCCGAGTCGATATGAGGCGTGTCGAGTAGTAACGCCTTTTGTGTCGACTGGCATGTGTCGACTAACACTGCCCTTCGTGTCGATTGGCATGTGTCGACTAACACTGACGTTCATGTCGACTGAGGTGTGTCGTCTCGTCCTGTTGTCTCGACTGTCGACTGGGATATGTCGTCTCGTCTTGTCGCCTCAACTCAAGTTGAGATGTCAAGTCGTCATCCGCTGATGTCGTCTCGGCTGCTTTTATTCTCGTCTCGTCCAACACTTGATCAGCTGCTTTTTTTCTCCTCTGCCGTCTCGGCTGCTTTTCTTCTCGTCTCGTGCAACACTTGATCTTATCTCATTAAAAAGTATAGACATCATCACTTTTATCTCTTTGTAGCTCATGTTGCTAAATAAATGGTCACTTCATAACCATCAATCCCAATAGTAAATTGGCCTATGCTATGTCATAAAACCAATCTCTGACAACCACCAATAAAAGAATGTTATGTGTCAGACGTGAAGCCAAGCATAAATCAAATAATCAGACACCATCTCAAATAGCATGGCTGCTCTTCTCCTTCCCCCAACCATCAAAAGATGAGATCAAATCTTTTTTCACATGAGTTTTACTATCTTACCTAACTCACATGAGGGCACGAAACAAAATCATCAAGCACACTCTCTCCACAGCCTCTAGCGCTAATCATAATAGGCTCCGCCAATAGTAGAGAGATATGTAGACAATCTGATGAGAGTAGTAGCTAGCTTAAAATACCGCTGTACAAATTTTTTATTATAACTTTCACCTTCCCACCCATTTCCGTTTTAAAAATTATAAAATAAGATTTCCACATAATGATGTTTTCTGATATTTCAGAAAAATATTTCTTAAAATCATAAAAGAATCCAAACGCATCATATTACAAAACCATATTGAGGCATTTTAATAATTTCAGCGAGTGTCAAAGGTTTCCAAGTATTTCTTTACTTTTCAACGCGAAACAAACGTGCCGTTGCGTAAAAAAGATAGTTGATAAAACAACATACAACCGCAAATTGGGATTGAACGGCATAATTCTGCAGTCACGATCACGAAGCAACATGTCAAGTGGCCGAATTCAACTAGTCAAGTTCACACTCCATTTAATTAATTGATATGTTCTTATAAAAAAGAAAGAAAAGGAAATAATTAGTTTAGAACTGTTAACCTCTGTGTTCAGACTGACAACGAAACAATCAATCCCCCTTTCTTCAGCAAATAACTGCCCAATCCAGTTTAAGAGACGGAAGATCATCAAATTCTATGAGGCTGATTGGGCTAAAAAGGGTATCTTTGATTTGAAAAATGCATCAGGACCTAAAAATATAGGATCCTACATGAGACATGTGTTCATAAACAGTACAACATAAAACCGACACCTCATATGTTCCATATATAGTCCCATATTTTTTTGTTCCTGTAGCACCATCCTATGATTCCTATGATTTTAAGACATCCAACTGGACATCCAAATGTCAAGTGGGGCCCACAAGGGCCGGGACCAGCAAAATAAGACTTTAGAACGCTATGATTTCGCTGGGCCCACCAAGCACGAGGATTAAGCATGTGGACTGCGGCCACGCCTCCGATCACTCGAGTGCGCACTCTCATTCACACTAATGATGTGATTATCCCAAAGCTCATAATACGTTGGTTTTAATATTATATTATGATAAAAGAAAGAAAATTTAAATTTAAAAAAATTTCCGAACTTTATTCATTGTTCATTGTCCATCCACAGCTTGCTCTTCTTTTCGCTGGGGAGCAAGGGCATTTGCCGCATATCTAAAGAAATTTTCTAGAGGGGTCCGATCACAAAACATTTTTTAAACGCGGTCCGATCAGAAAAAGTCTTTCATATCGGGCTCGGATTTTTTCTAACAAATCCCAGTTTGAAGACGTCTTTCATCTCGGACTCACACTACTAGAGAGATCAGCGATATTCACATCTGGGTCGGATCTTCAGAGTATAAGATTCAGTCCATTAGCTTTTCAAAGTATAGGACTTAGCCCGTAAATATGACAGGTGGCCAACTCTTAAGTACTTATTAGACTTGATAATTATTAGGATACAATAATACTCTCAACTTGGGAGCAACGGCATATCCAAAGAAAATTATAGTGAAACTGATCATAAGACGTCTTTCTAATCGACTCCGATTCGGACGCATCTTTCGTCTCGGGCTCGGGATTTCTTAACAGATCCCTACTTGAAGACGTCTTTCATCTCGGACTCGGATTGCTAGAGAGATCGGCAGTATTCACATCTGCGTTGGATCTTCATAATATAGGATTCGGCCCGTTAGATTTTGAAAGTATAGGATTCGCCCCGTAAATATGACACGTGGCCAACTCCTAAGTACTTATTAGACTTGATAATTATTAGCATACAGTAATGCTCTCCCGCTGGACTATCTTTATTGAGTTTGATTTCGAGCTTGATTTCGTTCAGCGGATGTAAACAAAATACATCACCACGCTTTAATAAAGCAAGGAAACGGTCTGTATAACCAACGTGCGGCTACTGGCTAGTGCTGGTCGATGGCTCGGGTTAGTGAGCAAGGTCAAGGCTATATTAATGGCGTGTCTGCTACAAATAGTGGGCAGTTAAGAGACCGAGGCCCAGGTGGATTTAAACCGGTGGGTCCCGCTTTAAACGTTGATGAAATGAAAGCGGTGGATATAAATTCACTCTGACCTTATCATTTATTAGACAGAAAAAAACAAAAAGAAGGAAGCAAATAGTTAATTCGGTTACCGTCCACGAGCCCCAAAAAATAAAATAAAATAAAAATAATTACTGTTGTTCGTAGAATGGCAAACTATTGAATGGATAGCTGTGGTTTATCTTTGCGCACGGTGTGATAATATGATAAGAGCTTTGCTACAGGGACCCAAAATATGGGATCAATAAGGGGGACAAGTGAGGTGTCTCCCTCCTATTAGATAATGAGTTGGCCATCATTAATGATAGCCAACTCATTATTCAATAGGAGGGGGACACCTCACTTGTCCCCTCTATTGGTCCCATATTTTGGGTCCTTAAGGAATTTTTCATATGATAAGTGCCATCCGTGATGGATCGCAATACTGTGATAAAACAAAAGTTTAAATTAGTGACGGCCTGGCCTAGGGAGGGAGCTAGAGGGCCTCGCTCTATACGACGACGAGTGGGGAGGATCATAGCAACATTCTTTTCTGTGAATATCTTTTTTTTTTAGAAACAATTCGCTTAGATCTGCAGGCCAGCAAATAATCCTGCGTGAATATGATCTACGAGGGCCCTGGCATAGGTACTTCGGCCCAGGAGCCAACTGGCCCAAGGTGTACACCAATTCAGATGATGATGATGACGATGATGATCACAGCCACTATGATAATGATAATAATAATAAACACCGGAATAATTACTTTTTACTACTCTACATTGGCAAGTGCAATGCATATGCAAAATATTAAATCGTTATGCAATTAATTTTTTATGGTACATACTAAGGGCCCGTTTGATTCAAGTTTTTTGCATTGGGTGTTGGGCAGAAAGCCTCCCAAAAGGACACTTTTGGCAGGCTTTCTGCCCAAAACGCCTCTTTTAGAGGCGTTCCCTTTTGGCAGGTTTTCTGCCCAAGACCTAACGTAATATTATTATCAATTAAATCAATAAATATTCTTGACATAATTTTGTTGAAGAGTTTCCTTATTGAGGGTAATATAATTGGAGCAAGTGATTAAAAAAATGGGAAGTATTGCAATTTAATTATTGATATTAAATCCAATTTTCACGCCATGAATAGAATGTTAGAGAAATAAGAAATAAAAAAAGAATAAAATGAGAAAAAAAATCTCTGTTGCAGAATTATAATTTTAATTTTGTCACTTCAAACCATCTTCTCATATCATGATTTAGAATGTTCTAGAAATTAAAAAAAGAAAAAAAAGAAAGAATATAACGAGAAAAAAATCTATGGTGCAAAATTACAATGTTAATTGTGTGACTTCAAATCGTATTATCATACCATAAATTTAGAATGTTCTAGAACTAAGAAATAAAAATAAAGAAAGTAAAAAAAATCTCTTTTGCAAAATTATGATTTTACCTCACAGTGGAGAATATGAGCGTGAAACTAACAATTATTTTTTTTGTATTTTGATACAAGAATAGAACCCAAGACATTGAAAGCCATATTGATACATTCCAACCCCTCAGATCATGTGATTCCCCCAAACTAGCAGTTGTTGTTTGACTAATTTCTTTGATTTCTAGATTATTTTATTTTTAACTTACAGTTCAGTCCTGTTAATAAAACATCTGCCAGTGAATTTTTGATCAGAAGAAGGGGTTTTTGCATATATACCCCTCAAATCTTACATATTTGCACATCTACCACCCAAATCTTATTATTTACAAAATTGCCCCTCAATTCTCTCACATTAGATTTTTTTCACCCCTCCTGCTTAACAATGTTGGTTACCAAACAGTTTAATGGTGAAAATTTCAATAAGGTTGCAACAATTTCCCATTTAAAAACTGAAAATGTTAAGTGAGAAGATAAAGAAACTCAATGTGTGAGAACTGGGGGCTAATTGTACAAATACCAAGATTTGAGGGGTAAATTTGCAAATATGGAAGACCTAAGCGGTATATATGCAAAAATCCCTTAAAATAGTAGTAACACTGTGATGAAAATTTATCAGAGAAAATGAAAATTAAATTGTACCCAGATTGTCTGAAATCGTAGGCAACCTGATGCAACTGGGAACTAGAAGTTGGTAGTAAATGCAGAAGAGGAATTGTGCCTAGTTGCTACAAGAGGTTCACAGTACATGCTGTCAAGAATGTTTTCCACAAAAATTAGGATTATCTAGCAGTAACAAATGGTTAACCCAGTATACAGAGGAATTCAAATCATCTAGTTCCAATGCTAACAAGAATTTTAGAGACTTCAATTACTAGGAAAAATAACTGTCAGACAAAGTAATCAATTATATTTACAGTTGTTTTCAAGTAATATCCCTATGCTCATGTGATGATTCAGTGAATGTAGTTTTCAGTATCAGTATATAGTATGTATATAGTGCAGCATCTCCAGAATGCAAGTTTCATGTCAGGTTGAAGTCTATTTGCGACGGATATATTTTTCCATGAAAGTTTACGAGAGTGTATGTTAAGCTTCCTCTGCTTCGAAGTTGACGTTGCAAGCTCTGATATATGGATCATCAAACTGTATGTATTTGGACCAGAAACCTCTGAAGTGGGCATAACCTAGTTCTAACCATGGCTTGTTATTTCCGTTGTAGTGAATGACTGCTGCCTTCTTGATATCGGTTATGTTAATGGAAGGTAGATAACCAAGGGCCAAAAGATGCCAGCTCTTATCCAGTGCATATGTCAGGTTGTAAAATGTTAATAAACCTGGAGGCAGTGTACCAAGGCTCCAGAGTTGCCGGTCCTTATTCTGCAGGTGGGGAAAAGAAAAGGTTAAACACAAATATTGGCCTCAAATTATGCCGAGAGCATTAAGAGTGAAGTCAAGCTTGATTACAAACAATGCGAGGATATAATTTTTCAAGGTATGAAGAAAGAAAACAATCACTGGTTCAGATTTAAAAGTTGCAGTCACAATCCTTTTTACCCCTAAATGTAGATTTGCCAGCTTGAAAGAAATTGAAGAAATAAAAAACACTGAGCAATTCAGATTGCAAAGCAGCAGTCACTAAACATATGTCCAAAATAACCTGAAAGGTGGACAAATAAGGGATCCATCTGTCTGCAACAGTTCAGGAACTGAGGTTCTGCTTGTTTTGTTAAGTGATTTTTAATGGTGCATGGATGTGCTAAAGTGTTAGTGATGTGGCTTTCGTGAGGATGGGATGCCAGCGGTTGTCTGGATTAGGGAGGTGGGGGATCAAATCATATTGGACAGATGCTCCTGAAGCACAGAAAAGAAAAAGAAAACTTAAAGAGTCAAACAGAGTCTCTCATTGCTATACGAACATTTTATACAAACATAGTGTTTTATTCATCCCAATAAAGCCAATTCTGTTTCCTTGAGAATAACAGTGAAGCTCACTAATCATTTGAAATCCATAGGATGCCAAACATTGTAAGTTTGCTTCCGATCTGATTTGGTTTTCATGTTTATGAGTATACTTGAAACATAATGCCAAACATTGTATGTTCTCTCTTTGGAAAAATTGAGATAAATAGGGCAAGCACAACAGCTAAGTTGAACACGAAAACACTGTGTTTGCCGCTTTATTAGTCAAGAGTTCTTTAACTTCAATAAATGTTAGACAAGCACATGGTTGGTGGTCATGTAGAAGGGTAAACACTTGATACAGATGCAGAAGAGTTAATAATAGCTATGAGATAAAAAGCATAATTCCTTACCAAGTCCTGCCAGTAATGATATACTCCTGTAAGGTTTCGCTTCTTCCATTCCTTCAAGTCAAAAATGTTCATTCCAAATGCCCATCCACAAGCAAGTGGATTGAAATTCTGAGAGATTTCTGGGTTTGAAAAGTTGACATATGACTTGTACTCATGAAAATTCTTTCTGCAGGTTTCGACAGCACCATTCACCTTTCCTTTCATATCAATGGACCAAAGCGGTGTTAAATCCTTTTGAACAACAACATCATCATCGAGGAACAGAATCTTATTTAGCTTTGGAAATAGTTCCGGCATGTAGAATCTTATATGGTTAAGCATAGACAAATACTTGGGGTTCTTATACTTAAGATGTTCTTCCCAACCAGAAACTTTAGACGGATGCTTCGCTTTGAAATAGAATTCTTTCATCTTTTCGGATTCAAGTTGTCGAAGTACTGGGCAGTAAGAAGAGTTAAGCCATTTGAATTCCTCCATACTTTGCACATGTATTGTTGCAGGTAAAACAGGATGCAAAATAAACCACATCTTCATCGCTGGAAACTGCTGTCTGTCAGTAACAACATGAAAGACATGCTTCTCTGGTTCTTTGGCATTCATTACAGTGGAATTAACAACTACCCATGCTGATAGTATATTATCTGAGAATATAGCATAATGGTAGAGCAAAGGATCCTCGATTTTGTCCCTGTTTCGCAACTCTGTTCTGGAATGATGATGTGAGAAGTAATCAATTGTGAGCTGCAATGAAAGGCAGTGCAGGGGTTTCGGGATACTAAATGAGACAAATTCCATCAAGAACAAACTCTTCTTCTTCTGTGCTGTTGCCTGTCCTTCTGAGAACATAACCATGGCCCTTAACTTTCTTGCCACTAATTCACATTCATGGAACATTTCTCTAGCTCTGGATAAAATATTGCCCATTGCAGTTGCCTTACTGAGAGCACTGGAAGAGACGGGGAAAAATAATTTTAACATTAGAATGGAAAATCAGAACGTTACCCATTTGATTAAAGATATGGTAAGAGATCAGATACCCGTTCTGCAGTTCGCCGTCTGTATATGCTTCCCCAATAACAGCTTCACATTCTTTTATATATCTATTCAGGATGTCACTGAAATCACGAGTCTTCTTCTTTGAATGAGCAATGCTGGAATACACCTTTGCCAATATAATTTGATCTTTCATGTATTTCAAAAGGTTATCTGCTGAAGCATTTCGGAATTCTCTCCTCCACAGGCTGTATCTCCCCCTGCCTGTAGTGTCAAATCTCTTGGAGCGTTCAATTGCCTCCAGTTGCATCTGGACATTTTCATTTGTGTGAAGCAGTTCTCTACTTCTTCTTTGCTTCCTCTCCTCTCGCAATTTCTGAGATTAATTATGTTAGCTAACATATAAATACAGAATTCTGAGAAGGCAGATAATCACCTGGCGTTCAAGTTTAATTGGGTCATTCTGTGTAGAATGATCTGCTTGATCAGTTGAAGACTGATGAAGGTCATCTAGTCTGCTAAGGGATTTCTTGTGTGAGCCATGATCCTCCTGGCAGTTTAAGGGAGACTATATGAGATTTAACATTGTGCAAAGTATTATTTTTTTTATTTCCTGAAATGATCTAAGCTACAAGTAACATGTAGTAAATGAATAGAGCACACAGCACGCTCACACACGAAATTCTAGATCTAGAAACTATTCTGAACTTAACATGATTGATATTCGTTGTATTTTCAATCAATAAGGAACAGAAGGAGAACATACAAGTTTTAGAACATACAAGTTTTTCAATTGTCTCTGCATGGTCCTCATCATTAATTACCCAAGAATTAGATAAATCCCTTGAGTTGATGGTGTGTACTTTGACGCTGCCTGAGGCAACTGTATATGTTGCTGCTATATCCATATCCTGCACAGTGCACATACATTAATGGCATGCATATATTAAGGCAAGTTATTCTTACAAGAATAAACTGCCGTCTGGTTTACCTTATTTCGTTGATACTCGTTAGCATGTCCGGTTGAACTATCTCCACTGTGGTCAAGCTCCTGTATAACCAACATTCAACATGCCAAGTAAGAATGATGCTATTATGTATATAATTTAACAAAACATCTACAAGATATCCTGATGTGCAGAGACATGTTATGAACATTAGTATTTTGAAGAAGTCTTGGTCATTTTCCAGATTCTAATATACTTATTATTCAACTCTGGAGGATCGACAAAGAATATACTTTTCACACAGATGATTTTGTTCCTTACTGACATCTGCCAAGGAGTGCAAGAGCATGTTTGAAAGCCTTATTTTACTTAAAGAGCATTCATAGAGGCTACTATATCTAATTATCCTAGTAAGTGATTGTTTGCAGAGATTAAATGTCTCTTCATGAACAAGTGTGATCTGGTTCATGTTATTTGATTGACATGGGTTAACAAGACATATAAAAGTCGCGCTTAAGTTCCTATACGATCAATGATAGAAATAACTGACCTGGGCCGAGTAACAAGTCTAGCTTTTCTAGATTCTTTAAATAGATAACATAACCCTACTCAAATGGATGTGTATTCTCATGTTTCTGGTCCAGTATGCGACTCCTCAAAAGTAGATATGAGACCATACAGAACCTGGCTTATCGGAAGCATCTAGCTTATCCACCGCTTACCATTATACCCAGGTGGTGTCTGACTAAACAGATAATTGACAAAGGACCAACTGATCACCAAAACTTCTTGAGATTGAAAAATCTTGTTTGTTGTTCCTTTCATCAGTTTGAACATTATTATACGTAAGACACAATAGCCAATTGAATCAATTGGAGTGAAGATTACAACTATTTCTAGAAGAGCAGCAAGCATATTTTGCTCCTATGATTAGAAAATATGATATTAAAATTTAGTTCATGTAAAATTTATGAAGTTCTTTGTGACCTAAATATGATAGAAATTCATGCATCTTTGTTAATTGTTAGCATACAATGATACAGATCCTGAAATCCTAGAACACATATTTTATAAAATAAGATAAACATTACAACCACGTATAGTGGCTGAATTGTTGTTTGTTGAAAATATCAATGGAATGCAAGGACAGACTGGATAAAGAATGAGACAGAAAGAAATAAGGTCTGGAAGACTAAACGTGGGTAGAGCCCAAACCTTTCTACCACCGCAATGCTGGCATTGCTCCTGAAGTATGTATCTTCTTGCCTCCCTATACAATCCAAAGATTTATTGTTAACTACCGTTTTGATGCAAACATCTACCTTTAGAAAACAGTATCTGTATTTCACTCTGTCAAGCATATTATGTAAATCTGAGATTAAAGAAGACCAATTAAAATAGGAAAAATGATTTTATAGGATACTTTTCTACAAGAGCTTACCAAAATATGCCCAATAGTAAAATGAATGGCAAATCTGGCATAAGTAACTTATATCATCAGTAAATATTTGGGGATAATGGCAATGATAAGGTAGAAAAACTGAGGGACGTGGGGGTGGGTAAGGTATGAATTGAAGTTTTCTCAAGTTTACTAGAAATTTCAGTTGTTAAATGAAAATAGACTATGGAAACTACAATAATGCCAAATTGTGGTCATCATGATGATAAAATTATTTAAACTTACGGTAAGAATATGATCATAAAATTGACCCTACAGACAAAAAGCTTCAATAATTTCCAATTGAAAGTTCATATTGTGTATGTACGTTAACAATGAACAGAAGTGAGCACTTGCATTTGAAATAAAATATTCTGCAGAAAAGCTCACAGCAAGAAATTATCAGACTTCTCAGAATAACAAAAAAAAGTAAAGAATTAAAAAGCATAGCGACCTTTTCCAAAAGGAATTATTTCTCATCTTACCTTGTGGGTATGGCGGATATCATAGACGAATTTACCTTTGGCACTTTTGATGTGGCTACAGAAGGAGGGACCAAAACCTGAAGAAATAACAAGAAATTGCAAATTCATGTCAATTATGTGGTAGACGAATAAGGTTGGAATGAGCAACTATTCAGTGTAATAAGTGGGAAATAAGTGAGAGAAAGAAAGAAGTGACTTAGTTAATACAGAAAATAAAATCTACAAAAAGAAAAACTTAGACAGAACAGAGCAAAGGATATAATTTCTGACATTAAAGTACTAATTCAACTAGTACTGCTAAAACCGGTTATCAATATTATTCAATGAAATTCCCTCATTTACGGAATAAAACTTAAAGCCTATCAGTTATCTCTGATTAAACTGTCAACACAGAAAATAAAATCTTCACGAAGAAAAACTTAAAGAAAACAAAGCAAAGGATATAATCTTCTGATATTAGACTACTTATTCAATTATTATTGCTAAAACCAGTTACCAATATTGAAGTATATATCTAGAAATTGTAGAAACATGGCTCCACATACTTTTTCATAAAGCATGCGAATGAAATTCCATTAATGGTCAATGGTATACTCAGGTACAAGTACAACTAAGGTAAGTTAAAAAAAATCAGACTGCACCTTTTTTCCAATATAGGGTGGGTTTCTCCCACACTCTCCCAATATAGGAAGGAAAGTCCCTCTCAAAAATGTAAGTTGTGGCGTATTGCTCTAACCCTTGGCATGTCAGATTCACATGTCATACCATATCTCCATGATTTTCTCCAGCTCATATACTCACCTTTAGTCTTTTAGATGGAATAAATTATGAACAGTTTTCCAAGAACAAAATAAACATTATGCTTTTTGGCAGTGTTCATATAGAATTGCATAATAAATGAAGCCTATAGACGCCGTCTCTTTTATGTGTGTGCGCGTGCGCGCGTGTCTGTGTTTGTATTATGATAATAAGTTGTGAAAAAGTTAGAATAGTTAGCAAAAAGGAACAAATTTAGACTAAAAGATCTCATATCAGTGTCAATAAATCAAAATAAGTTCAGTGTCAATAAATCAAAATAAGTTACTTCTGCAACAAAGAGCTGAAAAGAATCCATAGTCAATCGCTAATTGACATCAGAAGTATGTCGCTAGAAGATTCTACTTTCATCAAAAGTTGAACCACGAGTAAGACAGAAGAAGATATCATAAAGATGTTGGTATATACTACTTCGAGGACAGAATTCCTATTAGCCTTACAGCCGATGAACTCAGAAAGAAGCTGCTTACGCAGCATCATGAGATCCCAGCTGCTAGGAATTCAAGAGCAATTAGACTCTCCACAGGTAGAATAGAACCTTCTTGGGCAGGAAACAAGAGGAATGTTCAGGAATATATCAGATACTGCAATATATGTCAAAAGAGTAAAGGGAAGAATGTAGGTACATTAGCTTATTGCAGTTTCTACAAATACCTGATCAAATTTGCGTGGATATTACTGTGGACTTCATAATTGGTCTTCCCACGTGTGAGTATGTATGGTGGTCGATAGATTGTACATGAACAATTCTTTCCTCTACCCCACCCCTAGTCAGCGCAAATGGTGGCACGTGAAGAGATGAGCTCAGGTTCAGTTTTTTAAGGCAAACAGGTTGGCGGTCGACCGGTGCGGTCGACCGCATTCGTGCACAGAAGCTACTGGGCGTTTGGATCAGGGCCGGTCGACCGCCGCGGTCGACCGACGAACTCTCTGGAATTTGGATTAGTCGCTGGATGGAGGGCGGTCAACCGGGCCGGTCGACCGCGATGGATCGCGGTCGACCGTACCGGTCGACCGCCGCTGCGGTTTTGAGTTGGGTCTGTTTTCAGACCCGTTTCGTTTTGGATTTGTATAAATACCCTTTGGGTGTTTTTTAGGGTAAAGAGCAAGGACGAATTTGAGCAGATTGAGAGAGTTTTCTTTGGGCTTCTATTCTAGGAGCAATTGGAGAGATTGAGAGTTGATTGTTGAGGGTTTGTGAGAGATTTGTAACCCTAGTTTGTTCCTCTTGATTTCTAATAGTGAAAACTCCCCCCTCTTTGCCCTGTGGATGTAAGCATCTCGTCGAACCACGTAAAACTGATATTTGATTGTTTGTGCTGTTGATTTTGGTTGGTTCTTTATCTTTCTTGGCGATTGTTTTGGTTTCTCGAGGCACAACAATTGATATCAGAGCTCCGGGCTACGCTTGGGCTATTTTGGAGGAGTAGATCGCTTTGGAAGTTCATCTAGGGCTTCGTTTGGTGATAAAGGTGGGATCTTTTTGGTAAAAATCTTGTATTTTTTAGTTTGGATCTATTTCTCGTTTGTTTCCGTATTAGTTTGGTGGTGCTTTGAGATATATGACTGAAAAAGATAAAAATGGGAAGGGTTCTTCTGGTGTGAAGGCCGTCTAAAGTTTGAATATACATTCTATAAAAATAGATGTGGAAAAGTTCAACGGCACAAATAATTTTGGACTTTGACGATGCGAAGTCATGGATGCGTTAAATGCGCAAAATTTGAAAGATACATTGGAGTTGGACGGGAAACCGGCCGACGTTGATGAAAAGGTTTAGAATAAAATAAATAGAACGGCGTGTGGTATGATTAGGTCTTGCCTTACCCAAGACCTTAAATATGATGTGATGAATGAAACTTCGGCAAAGAAGATTTGGGAGGTCCTAGAGGGCAAATATTTGACGAAGAGCGTCGAAAATCGTTTGCATTTGAAGAGGAGGTTTTATCGCTTCCAATTGAAGAAGGGGGCATCCATTAGTGATCACATGAACCACTACACGAAGCTACTTACAGATTTGATGAATGTAGATGTTATTGTTGAAGATGAGGATAAAGCATTATTGTTATTGAGTTCCTTGTCCGATGAGGAATAGAGACCTTCGTCCTCACTCTTATTAATGGGAAGGCATCTCTTTCGTATAGTGAGGTCACCGCAGTACTTATGAACTATTAACTTCGAAAGAAGGACAAGGAGACTTTCATTGAGCCGGTTGCGGGGGCATTGGTTACAAGAGCTAGAAGTCCAAACCGTAGAAGAAGATCGCAGTCTAGAGGGGGCATCCTGCAGTTGGTAGGAATCAGTGTGCCTTTTGTAGAGAGGATGGACATTGGAAAGCCGAATGCCCAAAATTACAAGCTGTGAAGAATAAAGAGAAAGCTATTCAAGCTTCAGAGGTGAATGTTGCCAAAGCTAGTGGCGATGTTTCAAATTCAGATTCTTCGGGCTATTCGTACCCAGCTCTTCCGTCAGTTGATGTTGCCGACTCCACTGAGTGGATGTTGGATTTTGGTGCTACTTACCACATATGCCCAAGAAGGGATTGGTTCTCCAGCTTTCAGGAGTTAGAAAGAGGGGATACTGTTCTTATGGGTAATGATCACAGATGCCCTATTGGTGATATTGGTACCATTCGGATTAGGACGAGTGACGTGATGGTTCGGGAGTTGGCTGATGTGAGGTTCGTTCATCAACGGAGGAAGAACATCATTTCACTTGGGGTATTGGAGGCATCAGGCTATAGGGTGATTTTGGTGGATTCTCGCTTGAAGGTCACATCAGGGTCCATGATTGTTATGAAAGGCGTCAGACGGAGTAACTTGTATTATCTGCTTGGGAGCACGATAGTGGATAGGGCGCTAACGACTTCTATGGTTAGGCTATGGCATTGGTTGGTGCTGGGGTATATTGTTGGTTATGTCGTGCACAGATTGATGAGGAGTGTTATGACCTGCAGATTGAAGTCCTGTGAGCACATTGGGATGAGCGAGAAGACCGAGGTGAAGTTCAGCACTTCTATCCATCGATCGAGGGGTCTTATTAGAGGTGTTCAGTCAGGCATTGGAGGGCTTTCCGAGGAGGCATCATCGGGAGGTAATCGTTATCTTGTTTCCTGTGTTGGGGATTGTACTAGGCATAGTTGGGTTACAACCAAGTCCCGTTGATATAAACTCCTAGTAGTCCGCAACAGTTGGAGGAGGTGTATGGGCAGAAAGGTTACCAGTCGTACTTGTTCTAGTAGGGGTCATTTCTTGCATTGGTGCCGAGCTCATGGCAGTTGGAGACACTTCAGAGGAGAGGAGACAGTGGGGCGACGTGATGAGATAGCAGATTTAGTGGGCCGTTCTTTTCTGGAGGAGGATCGGCGTTGGTTGTCGAGCAGTGGATCTGGTATTCGGGCTTCGACACGATTGGGCTATCTTATGAGGTTGTCGACTGCTGCGTGTAGAGTTGTTAGATCTGGTGGAGCTACTTTGGTTTTTGGTTAGCGTCGGATATTTGGCTACCCAGCACTTGGTCACATCGTTGATGTGAGATTGGATCTGATTGCGCATTTGGGATTCAGGTGTTCATTCGGCTATCAGTTGGGAGCTTCTGAGTTTAATCTGGGCAGGTTTGTCATTTTGGACTCTCGGCAGGTGGAGAGTATTGATCAGATCAGAGGGATATCGCAGCGGGTGGTGGTTGATGCTACTCCACATTGGGTGGGGATTTCCCCACATACTCCAGGTCATTCTGCATTGGTTGGGATTTCAGCTGAGGTGGCACAGCGTGGGAGTTATTTATTCATAGGTGCAGATGATGAGGTGGTTGATTTGGATGCAACTGGTGGATATGTTCTGGATACGGCCATTGTTTCACCTCAGGTGGAGGTGTTTGGATCGCTTCAGTTTGGGGTCGTTAATGATACTATCAGTTGCAGGTTGGATTGAGGGCCTTTGGAGCCCATTGGGTGAACTACGTGAAGGCTTGATTCCTTAGGCAAGAGGATACGTAGGCAGTCTTTATGATGCAGCCGATTTGGTGAGCGACATCGACATTTGGGGTGAGTGTTTGCACTCCCATTTGGGTCTCAGCAAGTGAGGCATTTGGTATAGTCGGTGTAGGCTCAGTTGTTTGGTGAGTAGACACAGTTGTTTTGGGGTTGAGTGTTCGCACTCCCGTTTGGGTCTCGACGTGTTGTGGATGGAGTCTGTTGTCATGAATCCGTTGCTATGGCGTACTGGATGCAACAGTTGAGGTATTGGTTTGTTCGGTGTCGGCTCAGTTTTGGAAGAGTCTTCGTCGAGGTGGAGATTTGAAGAGATGAGCTCAGGTTCAGTTTTTTGAGGCAAACAGGTTGGCGGTCGATCGGTGCGGTCGACCGTATTCGTGCACAGAAACTACTGGGCGTTTGGATCAGGGCCGGTCGACCGCCGCGGTCGACCGACGAACTCTCTGAAATTTGGATCAGCCGCTGGATGGAGGGCGGTCGACCGGACCGGTCGACCGGACCGGTCGACCGCGATGGATCGCGGTCGACCGCACCGGTCGACCTCCGCTGCGGTTTTGAGTTGGGTCTGTTTTCAGACCCGTTTCGTTTTGGATTTGTATAAATACCCTTTGGGTGTTTTTTAGGGTAAAGAGCAAGGACGAATTTGAGCAGATTGAGAGAGTTTTCTTTGGGCTTCTATTCTAGGAGCAATTGGAGAGATTGAGAGTTGATTGTTGAGGGTTTATGAGAGATTTGTAGCCCTAGTTTGTTCCTCTTGATTTCTAATAGTGAAAACTCCCCCCTCTTTGCCCCGTGGACGTAGGCATCTCGCCGAACCACGTAAAACTGGTATTTGATTGTTTGTGCTGTTGATTTTGGTTGGTTCTTTATCTTTCTTGGCGATTGTTTTGGTTTCTCGAGGCACAACAGCACGAGTATTATCGCATGGTGCCCTTAGGTTGCATGGGGGCACCAAAGTTTGTTCAAGTTTATTCTGGGAAGTTCTGTTCAAACTTTAGGGCAATTAGCTTAAGTTCAATATTGCCTACTGCACATAAACTTATAGGCAGACTGAGATCACCAACGATGGGCTAGAGGGGTATTTGACGTATTTCTGTTGTCATAAAATTGTTGAGTTTGGTGGAGTTCTGGTTTTGATTCATGAAAGATCTAAAAATTCTGTAAAATTGAACAATAATAGAAAATTATTTGATGATATGATTTAAACAGCAAGATCCCTGCAACATTACGAATCTAAAATGGAAGGAAAAGAAAGAACACCAAGAAAGGGATGGACAAAAAGTACACCAGCAAAATGAATAGAAATTCCATCTTGAATCAAGTGCTTATAAGTATATGTTAACAACATCGTATTGTTAACGATTTTCATGTCTCAAATAACCACGTTAAAGATTTTAACAAATCTCTTGATAAATCCTAACTCCTACCAACTCAAACTACAAGCCGCGTTAATGCCAGAATTGAACAAATTAATCATCTAAATTGTATTATTTGCTGATCAAGAAACCCTTTTTATCGCTAATAAATAACAAAAGAGGACTGCATTAATCAAGAAATAACATCATCATCGATTAAAGTTATCCACCTAATAAACAATTTCACAGGAAAAAATTTCCATCCAGCCCGATCCCTACATAATCAAAATCAGAAGATTCCAAACTTATCCTAAAGATCATCCATGGAGGATCTTGCACCCAAAAAAGACCTCTATAAAGCAATAAGAGCAAAAGATTCCAAAACTCCCTTAAATATACAGCAAAAGGAAACATCTCTAGTTCGCTATTCACGTCGAAGTCCTCCACATTTCTCCTCTAAACTACAAATTTCAAGTTTCTCCTCTAAAGTACAAATTTCAAGTCCGAGATCAAGAGAATCAAGAAAACCTCAAAACTACTCCGATCATCTCCATCGACTTCAAGATCGCGCGATCTCTTGCAAGAATTAGAGAGATCCTAATGAAGCGACATCGTAGAGAGAGAGAGAGAAGAGTAAGAGAACTTGCCTTTGAGCAGCAGAGTAACAGTAGAACACAGAAGGGAACGAATCCTCTCGAATCGATCGCCATTTTCCCGCCAAAAGACGATTTAGCGAGCGCGAGGGCGACGAAGGAGGAAGAGGGCGGACGAGCGAGATCGTGGGAAAAAAGAGAGCCGGTCGGCTCATTTTATAGACGATTCCGTGCTGATGGGAGTTGAAGGAAGCTGTTCCGGTGGGGCCCAGCTGAGTTCGCCGTCGAGTTAAAGGGCTGTCGTTGATGGACGATTAAGATTGAACTGATTAATCGGACTGTTCACGAGGGGATTTGGACACGTGGCGGAGGAGGAAAGGGCTGGATGGGAGCTTGATCTGATCTTGGGCGCGCATCGCAATTCGAATAATTGGTCAACTTGTCAACCCTTATTGTACGATTGAAACAGAGGGTGCAGGTACAATACGATCAGGAGGAGTAACGGAGCGTATCCAGTACGTATTCTTCACCTTTGTTTTTGTTTTGTATTTTCACTTTTATACTTTTCAACATTTTTTTCCATTTCTAAAAATATTGATTTTTCATTTCAACTTTTTCAATATATTTAATTATGTATATCAAACCATTGTGATTGCTAACTTCTTTCTCAATTTTATTGTCTTTATTCTTTTTTTTTTCTTGACCAATTGCTTACTCATCCTATCAAATTTTCTTCCTTTAATTTACCACTAAATTAATTGAAAGAGAATCTACTAGATTGAGGATAAATTGGTGTAACAAAACAAACTTGTTGGGAAATTAGTAATTACAACTATTTATGGAGCAATAATTGACCAAGAACGAGAGACACCGTGTCTCTGACCGAGTATCCAACAGAAAACCAATTTTGTGTTGATCAAATGTGAAATACTCGTATCTCTCATAACCAATTACAACTAAAATCGCAAGGAGAAAAACTCATACCATCTTTTGACTCTTGCCTAGCCCTCTTCATCATAGTTGATTAACAATAGATTTGAATTATTAGATACCGAATCACAAGGTATTTGTGCATTATGCCGATGATGGGATGATAATGGTGATGGTAGCAAGAGAAGATACATTGAGAGTATGAAGGTGACAGAGGTAGTCATGGCAGCGATTGTGTTGGCGCTCTTCTAAGGGAAGGTTTAGGTAGTGGAATAGGGGATAGTTATGTTAAGAAATAGGGAAAATTATGTCAATGCCCCAAAAGCAATATCTTCATGTGCTGTAGCCCCTTCACTTTTCCTCCGTGTGGTTCAGCCCCAAGAAGTGTAACATTTTGTGCTGCAGCATTCTTTTAACAATTATTACCCGCCAACTCAGCATAGAGAGCATAAAAAGTACAAAACTCCAAAATGCCCTTATCTACTCTGTTCTTCCATGTTAAGTCTAATTTAATTCCTTTTAAGTCTAATTTAAATCCGGTTATGTCAAATTCAACTTGTTTCAAGTCTAATAATTCATGTTAAGTCTAATTTCCTTTTAAGTTCAATTTAATTCATATTAAGTCTAATTTAATTCATTTTAAGTCTAATTTAAATCATGTTATGTCTAATTTAACTTGTTTTATGTCTAATTTAATTAGACTTAACATGAAATTAGACTTAAAAAAAGTTGAATTAGACTTAACATAATTTAAATTAGACTTAAAATGAATTTAACATGATTAAAACTAGACTTAAAATTTCGTGCTGGGTCTAATAAAAGTTCGTGTTAAATCTAATTTCATGTTAGGTCTAATAAAAATTCGTGTTAAGTCTAATTTCATATTAGGTCTAATGAAAGTTCTTGTTAGATCTAATAAAAGTTCATGTTAGGTATAATAAAAGTTTATGTTAGGTCTAATTGGAGTTCATGTTAGTTCTATTTCGTGTTCGTGTTAGTTTTAACTCATGTTAGGTCTAATTGGTGTTCATGTTAGTTCTATTTTGTGATCATGTTAGTTCTAACTCAGTTCATGTTAGTTCTAATTCATGAATTAGAACTAGCACGAACTGAGTTAGAACTAACACAAACACGAAATAAAACTAACACGCGCGAACTGAGTTAGAACTAACATGAACACGAAATAGAACTAACATGAACACCAATTAGACCTAAAATTTCATGTTAGGTCTAACAAAAGTTTGTGTTAAGTCTAATTTCATGTTAGGTCTAATAAAAGTTCTTGTTAGGTGTAATAAAAGTTCGTGTTAAGTCTAAGTTCATGTTAGGTCTAATAAAAGTTCGTGTTAGGTCTAATTAGAGTGCATGTTAGTTCTACTTCATGTTCGTGTTAGTTCTAACTCATGTTAGGTCTAATTGGTGTTCATGTTAGTTATATTTTGTGTCGTGTTAGTTCTAACTCAGTTCGTGTTAATTCCAATTCATGAATTATAATTAATACGAACTGAATTAGAACTAACAAAAACTAAGTTAGAACTAACACGAACACAAAATCGAACTAACATGAACACCAATTAGACCTAAAATTTTGTGTTAGGAGACATGGGGACCTAAAGAAAATTTAAGCAAAAAAGCAGAAGAAGATGACAAACTAAGAACAAGACCAAAGAAGAAAAAAGACAAATAAATAAATAAATAAATAAATAATTGGGGAGAAGGTGCTGGCATCCTCAGACATACAAACATGGAAAGAAAAAAACAAAAAATCCCATAAAAGAAAAAGTGGACGAAAATAAAAAGGACGAAAAGAAGAAAAGGACAAAGAAGAATAAGACGAGGAGAAAAAGATAAAAAAAATCTAAAAATCAAAAGAGAGCAGAGGGCAGCCTTAGGCGAACGAAAAAAAACATCAGAGAACAAGAGAACACACGAAAAAAGAAGAAAATTTCATGTTAGTTCTAACTTAGTTCGTGTTAGTTCTAGCTTAGTTCGTGTTAGTTCTAACTCAGTTCCTGTTAGTTCTAATTCATAAAATAGAATTAACATGAACTGAGTTAGAACTAATATGAACACGAAATAGAACTAACATGAATTAGAACTAATATGAGTTAGAACTAATACAAATACAAAATAGAACTAACATTAACTCCAATTAGACCTAACACGAACTTTTATTAGACCTAACATGAACTTTTATTAGACCTAATATGAAATTAGACCTAACACAAACTTTTATTAGACCTAACATAAAATTAGACTTAACACGAACTTTTATTAGACCTAACGTGAAATTAGACTTAACATGAATTTTTATTAGACCTAACATGAAATTAGACTTAACAAAAACTTTTATTAGACCAAACACGAAATTTTAAGTCTAATTTCAATCATGTTAAATTCCTTTTAAGTCTAATTTAAATTATGTTAAGTGTAATTTAAAATTTTAAGTCTAATTTCATGTTAAGTCTAATTAAATTAGACTTAAAATAAGTTGAATTAGACATAACATGATTTGAATTAGACTTAAAAAGAATTAAATTAGTTCTAATAAAAGTTCGTGTTAGTTCTAATTGGAGTTCATGTTAGTTCTAATAAGAGTTCATGTTTGTTCTAAATAAACCTAACATGAAAGAGATAATGACATTTTGGGGTTTTGTACTTTTTATTCTCTTTCTATGCTTAGTTGGCTGATAATAATTGCTAAAAGAGGACTGTAGCACAAGATGTTACACTTCTTGGGGTTGAACCACATGAGGAAAAAGTGAAGGGGCTACATCACATGCAGATATTGCTTTTGGGGTTATTGACACAATTTTTCCTAAGAAATAAGAAGAAGAGATGACCCGTTAATCCGTTATATTGACTAAAATGCACTAGATTCACCATAAATGCCAACCAATTCATTGAACATCTGAGCTTGCCAAAGTAGTTGCCCTAAAAAATTGTTTTATTTTTGGGTCCTCCTAGCACTACTTAAAATACAATAGAATATTCCTCCATTTCTCATTAATATTTTTTTAAAAAATTGAGTTTATCACTTTTCTATTTATTTTTTGGGAAAAATTAGAGGGTTTTTGTAGGAAAATAAAGTTCAGGAAGGTTTAGGGCCTGTTTGGTTTATTTCCTTAAAAAAAAAGAAAACACAAAACCATTTCAGTACATTTCAAAGGGTTTCTCATATTTGATTTTTTTAGTTTGCTTTGCCTTGAAAATCATAGGCTGTAAAGCATTGTTTCCCATTTTTTTGGTTTGTTCAACATCCAAAAAATCAAGAAATCTGATAAGCATTCTTCATTTCTTCAACTTTCTATGTTTGGTAGGCAATAAAAAATAATGAGAAATGTTGTTTAAGATCACCAAGGTGAGCTTACCACTCACAAAAGACAACAAAGTTTTTATAATACCAACATAATTTTGAATTGATGAACCCAATGGTTATGTATGGGCAATAGTAAAAAAAGAGCAACCAACAGTATAAGTTGCATATATATAAGCATTGTAGCATGAGTAACTATCTTCAACTCAATTTTTATTTTGTTTTGTAGAGATTTCATTATCTGAGCAAAACTTTCATCCCAAGGGTGTCAATCTCAAGCATATCTGAGATATGCTTTCATCCCAATGGTCTCAATCTCAAGCAACCGTGGTAACTTGCTTTTATAAATTACCAACACCATTAAAGCTCTGCAAAAGTGGATTGAACAAGGGAATATACTTTTAGGACTGCGCCAAATACCCAAATAGGCAATGCAAATTTTTTGATTGGACTGAAGTGAGTATGATAGTAAAAAAGGCAAAACAAAAAAAAGATGAAGCTTCTCTTCAAGTTGTTCCATATAAAAAGATATGCAGACTGTAGGGTCGAAAAATTAAAGTTTGATTAATTTTTTATTTTAAGAATGGGTTCGATCACTTAGTATGAATCTCTTACAATCTCTCTCTCTCTCTCTCTCTCTCTCTCTCTCTCTCTCTCTCTCTCTCGATTATAGAGGAAAAAAGATTAATTTGACTTCTCTTTTGCTTAAAAGTGGGTTCTTGGTAGCGAAATGATGCTTCTCTTGATGCCCAAGCCGAGATTGCTTCCCGTTGACGATCAGAGAAAGACCGTAGCTTAGATCACGAGAATGCAGACACTAAACTCTCTTCACGCGATCGCCAAAAAAATCTTCCCAAAAGTCCCTTTTTCATAGCCGCTCATGGCTATTTTAGAGTTTCAGCACGTAACCGACATGCTAAAATTGTGGGTAGAGGGCGTAACTACCTCCTCTAATTTAGCCCATGTTGGTTAATAGGGCGTAACGTGTTCCTGAAGTTTAGCCCACGTGGCTGACTAGGTATTCGGAGGCGTTACAGCTGGATCTCCCGCGGATGACGAGCCTCGCTGCATGACAAGGTTCGTCAGATCAGACGAGCCTCAATATGCAATGAAGTTCGTCTGGCAAGGCAGACTTTGCAGTATAGCGAGCTTCTTCTGACGAACTTTATCTTCACTGACTTCGTCTGACGAGCTTCGTTTTCATTGATGAGCTTCGTCTTCATTGACGGACTTCAAATCTTGTTTCCAACGACAAGCTTTATTGTTTGAGACAATGTTCGTCATAGGAATGACTCTCATCATACTTGTTATGAGCTTCAATGCTCCAAGGCCAAATAATTAGCCGATGATCTATGAAGATCCATGAGAGTGGAGGAGAGTTAGGCTTTTTAACTAGCTTCTCAATCTCCTCCTCTTCTTTCATGTTGATCATGCCTATTTATAGGCTTAGGAGCATTATGTAGTGAGTTAATGAGCTTTAACTCCTCTTAAAATAAGGGAGTGGTCATTAACTCTCATTTAAATGGATGAGTTAATGGTCATTAACTCCCCTTAAATAGGCGAGTTATTGGTCATTAACCCTCCTTAAATATAGCATCTGATAATGGTGACAAACGAGGTTCGTCAATAATGGTTATGCATGAGGTTCGTCAATAATGGCAACGACGAACTTCATCTTCAATGACGAACTTCGTTTCTAGACGAACTTGATCTTCAATGGCAAACTTTATTTCTAGGCGAACTTCGTCTCAAATAATGAAGTTCGTCTTCTGAGGGGGTGAGGCGCTGCTTGACGAGGTTCGTCTATGGATGAACTTCGCCTCCTGAAAGGGCTTCATTTCCTAGAGGATTTTGTCCCCAGTGACGAGCTTCGAACCTTGTCTCCAATAACAAGCGTCGTCTTCAATGACGAGCTTCGTTTTCAATGGTGAGCTTGGATCAACATGGATCATTTAAGCGAACGTTTAGTGTTCCTTTGCAGGCAAACTTCAACTTTCAAGCGAAGCTCAGCCTTCAGGCGAACTTAGGTCTTCTTCGCTAGGAATAAAGACAATTTATCTTGCCTACAAAACCCCCTTCAAAGTTTTTAGATCTAAATTGGGTTGCATGAGATCTGAAATACTTTGAACTTAGGATTTTTAGCAAACCCTCAGCTATCAATAGACTTGATGTGTCTTTACCAACTACCGTTTGAGTTGGACTAGCCATGCTTTTACCCTTAGCATGATAAGTTATCGAGAAATTTTTTTTAGACTTAATGCTAAGATTTCTTCTTTATCCTTAGCCGTTCAAGGTGTTGGATTAAGTGTTAGAGTTTGGTTATATCGTTCAGTATAACAACTCAACCTGGTATTTTGAAAGCGAAACTCATCACATGGTAGGCCTGTTAGGGTATGGTATCATTGATGAATAGTGACTCATCGCATGATAGGTCACTATTTGAAAACAATAGGGAAGATAGGGGCTCATCGCTTGGTAGACCACTATCAACAAACAACGTTATTTGTAGGAATGATTGTGTAGAGGTAATCAAGTCGTTCAGTGACATAGGAGTATAACGACTATAATTGGAATAGTGATACATCGCGTGATAGGTCACTTCTTTGATCATCCTAAGGAAATAGAACGTTCAAAAAAACCAGTCAGTGAATCATCACATGGTAGATCACTATCTTGATCGAGTGACAAGTAGATGCTCATCACATGGTAGAACACTACTTAACAAATTGTTTTCAAGTGGGGTAAGAGTTGACTATCAGATATAATCATTAACGTGATAGTATTTTGTGGTCCCGTCATCCTATTAAAGAGGATTGGCAAGGGAAGTTTGGGGGAAACTAACTATCAGAGGTAATCATTAACTTGATAGTATTTTGTGGTCCCGTCATCCTATTGAAAATGATTGGTGGGTGAATTTGGAGGAAACTAACTATCGGAGGTATACATTAACTTGATAGTATTTGTGGAGCGGATCAAGATAATACATAGTTTTGCAGAGAAACCGAGACTATCCCCACTCCAGAATAATCAGGGTTGAAGGGTAAAGACACCTGCATCCAATAAAGCTTGGATCTTATCCTTCAGGATGTAGCATTTAGAGGTGGGATGATGAATCATTTTGTGGTACGTACAATAGTTAGGATCATCAGTTCTCGATATCTCCTCAGGTCGCATTGATTATGGGAGCTTGATCTTTTTTACCTTGATCAAGGATTTGAGTATCGTGACGACTTGCTCATCTTGGAAGTCGTACTTCTGTTGAAAGCGGTTATCCAAAGATTTGCTCTTCTGCTTTGACAAAGATTTAGGAGAGGAAGTGGTTTTCACTGCTAAAGCATCTTTCCCTTTTACATAAGTCAGTGGGGTGAGATTGTCTTGGTCCTCACCTCTTTGAAATTCACAAGGCTCTTTAGCATCTATACGCTTGAGCATGCTCTAGACTTATTCTCCTTGGCAGCTTAAGTCTTTACATGAGCGAGCCTCAACAACACCCATATTTGACAAAATGTTAATGGAGAGATTATTTTGGCACATCTCGATGAGAGTGGCCTTGGAAACCTGATCACGGGAATGTAGTGATCGATTCATGAATCTCCTGACAAAGTTACTTACGGACTCTGTCTTCTTCTGTTTTTTAGCTAGCAGGGTGGTCATAGATACTTCTGTATCATCATCGAAGAACCTAGCCATGAAGAGCGTTTTCATGTTCTTCCAGTAAGTAATGGATCCAGGCTCCAATCTACGGAACCATACAAAAGTAACCCCCTTGAGGGTACTAATGAAAAGTCGAGTCATAATGGGATCATTTCCCACTATGTGTCCAGTTTGCATCTGGAAGTAGTAAATGTGCTGGGTAGGGGAACTCTTACTATTGAATCACACGAGATTGAGTGGCTTAAACTTTAGAGGATAAAGAACAACATCCTATTCGGCAGGGTATGGCCTGACGACCCCTAGTTCTCTGAAGTTTCTCTGAAGCTTCAAAGCCTCAAGCTGCTTCTAGAAATCGTCCAACTTATGATCTTGGTCATTCTTACGCGGGTTGGACTCAGCTTCGGATGATTCAGGGTCAATATCAAAAATCTTTTCCTCTTCATCTTCTTCATTATCACCATCTTGATTTTGACGGCTATATTCCCGAGCACTGAGTGAAGGTTGCCGATGCCTTGATCCTGAGGATTCGACGGTAGCTTTTTTCTTCTTCTTCTCCTTGAGGAGTTTGCCCACTATGTCCTCCAAGCTTCTAATGGTTTCTTGTTGTTGGAGGAGAGCAGCTTATTATTCTTCCAGCCTTCTTGTCATTTCTTCTTCATTCCCGACCATGTGAGCACTCACTTTCTCACTTTGATCGGTGCTAGATGGCTGAGAATTTGCAATGGCAGAATTATCAACCTCTTCATTGGTTTCATCTGCTAAATGTTAGTAATCAAGTGGAATTATCAAACCAGTACGAACACGGGTGTGCTAATAGGCACCTTCTCACTCAGTGACCAAATATTTCATCCCCGGAGAAAATTTAGGTTCAGAAGAATAGGAAGGACTAACTGGCCCTTCGCCTTTCCCTCTGCTAATAATGTTGACAATAACCTTCACAGGTTCCTTCTGATTTCTATGGTGAAAGCATCTTCTTTTGGACGATGGAACTGTTGACGGTTTAGACAATCACTCGAAGACTGAGGACCTTGGTGTTGGGCCACCACACTGGTATTTGGCTAGCACTAAGGAAATAAGTTTCTCACAACATCTAGCTTATACTGCGCTTATGAACCAGGTAATCACGAAGATCAGTAACAGGACCACCCCTTGTTAACTCAGGTAGCTTGCTTATGCATGCGCAATACTCTATAAGTGTTAGAGATTGGCGAGCCTGGTTGGCTGGACGAACCTCATGCTAAAGACGGGATTCGTCGTCTGAGCGCACTCGGACGCTTGGGCGAGACTCGCATGAAATACAAGGTTCACCCCCCGAACCAGGTTCGTCCGAATATCAAAGCTCGCCATCTTCTGTAGGGTCGAAAAATTAAAGTTTGATTGATTTCTTGTTTTAAGAATGTGTTTGATCACTTAGTACGAATCCCTTACAATCGCTCACACACTCTCTCTCTCGATTACAAAGGAAGAGAAGATTAATTTGACTTCTCTTTTGTTTAAAAGTGGGTTTTTAGTGGTGAAATGATGCTTCTCTTGATGCTCAAGCCGAGATTACTTCCCGTTGACGATTAGAGCAAGATCACAAAAGGTTATGACCGTAGCTTAGATCACGAGAATGCAGACACTAAACTCTCTTCAGGCGATCGCCAAAAAAATCTTCCTAAAAGTCCCTTCTTCATAGCCGCTCATGGCTATTATAGAGTTTCAGCATGTAACCGACGTGCTAAAATTATGGGTTGAGGGCATAACTGCCTCCTCTAATTTAGCCCATGTTGGTTAATAGGGTGTAACGTGCTCCTGAAGTTTAGCCCACATGGCTGACTAGGTCTTCGGAGCCATTACAGCTGGATCTCCCGCGGATGACGAGCCTCACTACATAATAATGTTCGTCAGATCAGATGAGCCTCAATATGCAGTAAGGTTCATCTGGCAAGGCAGGCTTTGTAGTATAGCGAGCTTCTTCTGACAAACTTTGTCTTCACTGACTTCGTCTGACGAGCTACGTCTTCACTGACTTTGTTTGACGAGCTTCGTCTTTACTGATGAGCTTCGTCTTCATTGACGCGCTTCAAATCTTGTTTCCAACGACAAGCTTTATTGTTTGAGACAAGGTTCGTCATTGTAATGACCTTCATCATACTTGTTATGAGCTTTAACGTTCCAAGGCCAAATGATTAACTGATGATCTATGAAGATCCATGAGAGTGGAGGAGAGTTAGACTTTTTGACTAGCTTCTCAATCTTCTCCTCTTCTTTCATGTTGATCATGCCTATTTATAGGCTTAGGAGCATTATGGAGTGAGTTAATGGTCTTTAACTCCTCTTAAAATAAGGCAGTTAGTGGTCATTAACTCTCATTTAAATGGATGAGTTAATGGTCATTAACTCCCCTTAAATGAACGAGTTATTGATCATTAACCCTCCTTAAATATAGCCTCTGAAAATGATAACAAACGAGGTTCATCAATAATGGTTATGCATGAGGTTCGTCAATAATGGCAACGACGAACTTCATCTTCAATGATGAACTTCGTTTCTAGACGAACTTCATCTTCAATGGCGAACTTCATTTCTAGGCGAACTTCGTCTCAAATAATGAAGTTCGTCTTCTGAGGGGGTGAGGCGCTGCTTGACGAGGTTCGTCTATGGATGAACTTCGCCTCCTGAAAGGGCTTCATTTGCTAGAGGATTTTGTCCCCAGTGACGAGTTTCGAACCTCGTCTCCAATGACAAGCGTCGTCTTCAATGACGAGCTTCGCTTTTAATGGTGAGCTTGGATCAACATGGATCATTTAAGCGAACATTTAGTGTTCCTTTGCAGGCAAACTTCAACTTTCAAGCGAAGCTCAGCCTTCAGGCGAACTTAGGTCTTCTTCGCTAGGAATAAAGACAATTTATCTTGCCTACAAAACCTCCTTCAAAGTTTTCAGATCTAAATTAGGTTGCATGAGATCTGAAATACTTTGAACTTATGATTTTTAGCAAACCCTCAGCAATCAATAGACTTGATGTGTCTTTGCCAACTGCCGTTTGAGTTGGACTAGCCATAATTTTACTCTTAACATGATAAGTTGTCGAGAAATTTCTCTTAGACTTAATGCTAATATTTCTTCTCTATCCTTAACCGTTCAAGGTGTTGGATTAAGTGTTAGAGTTTGGTCGTATCATTCAGTATAACAACTCAACCTGGTGTTTTGAAAGAGAGGCCCATCGCATGGTAAGCCTGCTGGGGTGTGGTATCATTGATGAATAGTGACTCATCGCATGATAGGTCACTATTTGAAAACAATGAGGAAGATAGGGGCTCATCGCTTGGTAGACCACTATCAACGAACAATGTCATTTGCAAGAATGATGATATGGAGGTAATCAAGTCGTTCAGTGATATAGGAGTATAATGACTATGATTGGAATAGTGATACATCGTGTGGTAAGTTATTATCTTCGATCATTCTACGGAAATAGAATGTTAAAAAAACCAGACAGTGAGTCATCGCATGGTAGATCACTATCTTGATCGAGTGACAAGTAGATGCTCATCACATGGTAGAACACTACTTAACAAATTATTTTCAAGTGGGGTAAGAGTTGACTATCAGATATAATCATTAACGTGATAGTATTTTGTGGTCCCGTCATCCTATTAAAGAGGATTGGCGAGGGAAGTTTGGGGGAAACTAACTATCAGAGGTAATCATTAACTTGATAGTATTTTATGGTCCTACCATCTATTGAAAATGATTGGTGGGTGAATTTGGAGGAAACTAACTATCAGAGGTATACATTAACTTGATAGTATTTGTGGAGCGGATCGGGATAATACATAGTTTTGTGGAGAAACCGAGACTACCCCCACTCCAGCAATAATTAGGGTTGAAGGGTAAAGACACCTGCATCCAATAAAGCTTGGATCTTATCATTTGGTCTTGCCTGTCCCTCATTGGTGCGGGTGAATTGGCCTTGGCTAAACTTTTTGGTATTTTGTAATTTTTCGGGACTTGTACTTTCTACCGTTTTATGTATCTGGTTGTCTTGTTGATTTGTATGCTTCGCTAACTTGCTTCATGCGCTCATTAGCTTCTTTACGGTATTTGGAGCTAACCGACAAGCGTGGCGAGAACTTGGAGTTGACCGACAAGCCCGACGGGCACTTTAGAGTTAACCGACAAGCGTGGCGGGCACTTGGAGCTGACCGACAAGCCCGTCGAGCACTTTGGAGCTGACCGACAAGCGTAGCGGGCAATTTGGAGGTAACCAATAAGACCATCGGGCACTTTGGAGCTGACCGACAAGCGCGACGGGCACTTAGATAATCCTTCTTGACTCGGATGATGATGTTGTTCGTCTTCCCTTCATCTCGAGCTACGTACGGACACCTATAGGCATTTTTAGACGCCTACAGATACCCACTCCAAAGTATTTTAGACTCATTCTTTTATAAAAGAGCCTAGAATACTTTGGATAAGGTAGGCTTTGTTTTCAATCTCTTTAGTATTTTGTTGAGGAGATCACGTAGAAGGACCTGTGAATGGCTTCAATTCTTGACTTCTTCAGTCTTCAATCTACTCAGTAGTCTATCCAATAGATGAAGTTCTTCCGGCACTGCGTTTATCGTCTGACCGTTGTCGAAATCTTGAACTGAAGTTGATGCGTAAATTTCTGAACTTAGCTCGTATCATTGAGTTGACATTGAACTGATCGTCGTCGTCGGGAATTCATATCTGGATCGCAATTGAACTCCCTGGAATCATCCTTTAATCCAAAAATTTTCTTTAGCCTTATTTTGGCAAAATTGTCGATGCGTTGATCGGCATTAACACAGTTTATACTCGTACGTTTGCTGGAGTCTACACAGTTTAAGCTCTTAAGGCATTGGAGCGTGGCAGTCCCAAATATTGAGGCTGTAGGACCAACTGTTAAAGCTAATTCATCTACATGTATGGATTTTATCCTGAAGTTGTTGGATCCTCAAGTCACGATACCAACTAATAGAGCTGGTGCGTCAATGACTCTCCCATTTATAGGATTTTTAGCAAACTCTCAGCCATCAATGGGTTTGATGAGCATTTATCGACTAACGTTTGAGTCGGGCTAGCATACAGATTGTTTAAGTCCGTTTTGTATGTAACGTTATGCTAAGAGAGTCAACTCTCTTAGTGCTACGATATGGAATATGTAGACTTTATCTTTCTCACGGGAATAGACTACTCGACAACGCGTGTTAGGCGCTGACTTATCTCTACTTAGGCTTCTAGATAAAATTCCTCAAACTTAGATTCTAGTATCTTCTTCAATCGGTGAAAGACTAAACCGGCAGCGCGTGTTAGACATTGACTTATCTCTTCTTAGGATTCGGGATAAAATTCCTCATACGTGTAAGGCACAGATTATGGTGTTATTAATAACAACCTGTCATAATTTTGAATATATGGGCTTTTGTCCTTTTTACGATCAAGGACTAACCGACAACGCATGTTAGGCGCTGACTTATCCCTACTTAGGCTTTGGGACAAAATTCCCTAGATTTAGATTCTGTTGTCTTCTTCAGTCGGTGAAAAACTAAACTGACAACGCGTGTTAGACGTTGACTTATCCCTACTTAGGCTTCGGGATAAAATTCCCCGTGCGTATGAAACACAGATTTTAGAGTTGAAGAATGGTGTATTCTCTTGGGGCAAAGACGAACCCGATATTGGAAAGGAAGAATTTTATATTCTATCTCCAGTTACAAAGGAAACTCAAAGTGGGATTTTCACTTCAAGAATCCGGGAAGGTGAAACTAAGAGTGAGATCTCCACTCCGGGAATCAAAAAGATTCGGATAATCCTAACTGTCGGAAAGTTTGATTACCGAACTAAAGGTGAATTTCTCATTTATCGAGAGTGAATAGTGGTTATGACCCTAACTATAGGAAGGTTTGACCAAGTAGGAGTTTGAGGTGATCCTAAATGTAGGAAGGTTTGACCACTCGATTTGAAAGTGGACCTCTCGTTCATGGAAGGAATTGAGAGGAGATTTTGTTTTTGGCCCTAATTGTAGGAAGGTTTGACCAAATAGGGGTTTGAGACGATCCTAACTATTTAAAGGTTTGATCGTTTAATTTGTGGACCTCTCGTTCATAGAAAGAATCGAGAGGGGATTTTGGTTGTGATCCTAACTGTAGGAAGGTTTGACTAAGTGGACAGTGGGAGTAGGAGTACAAATCAAAGTGGGAGTGTTGACTTATACAAATCACTCAGTAGGGGTTCTTGATGTCAAGTGATAAGGACTTAACACGAAGGGGTTTGATAATTATCAAAGATTAGTAGACTAAAATTCTAAGAATTATATTTGAACTCTAATAGTGCGAGTGTTGAGTGCACAGACACAACGGGATTTTGAGTGGATTAAACTAGGAAAAGTTTTAGTGGACCCACCGTTAATTAATTTGATCAGTGAGGGATTTTGTGGTGGAATATTATAAATCATCAACACCAGTAGGAGTATTTTATGAGGGAAGATTGATCCAACGAAGTGATCAAATCTCATCTCAGCAAAAGAGTGCTTGGAAGTTGGTGGAATTGATCCTGACAATGAGATGTGTTTCACCCTTGAACATTCAGAGTCCGAGTGAGAGTTTCTCATTTATCACTTCTTTGTAGTGACCGGGTTATCCCTAAGAATACACCATATAGTATTCTTTTGGGAACTTCCCATTACATGAATTATCGACCCCCCAGCTTCCTTTGTGAAACCGGGTATAATATTGTATTTAGTTGGATGACCAGGTTATCCTTAAGAATATCAGGCATGATACTCTCTAGGAACTTCCTGTGAAAGAAAGAAAACAGTTTATACTCATATACCTGTTAGAGTATGCATGGAGCAATTTATCCTCATGTACCTGTTAGAGGATTGAGAAGCAGTTTATACTCGTATACTCTTCGGAGTGTGCATTCGGCTTAATTTAGCATTATGACGTCAGCTTCAACCAAGGTTTGGATGCTATTTTTGAGAACAAGGCAAGCCTTGGTAGGATGAAGGATACTCCTATGGTACACACAATACTTTGGATCCGTAGTATTGTCAGCTTCCTCCTAATTTGCGATAGGTGGTAGCTTGATCTTGTTGTTCTCAAGGAGAGATTCAAAAATGGCTGGAACATCTTCGTCCTTGAAGGAGTACTCTTTTTGGAGTCTAGGATCCGAAGTCTTTTGCTGTCTTCGGGGTTGTTGTTGTAACGTCTAATTAACGTTAACAACTACTACAGGTGCCTTCCCCTTACCACGGGAGATGAAGCTTGAGTTCAGAGGGTTAGCCATCAGTTGGCTTTTTTATGGCTTTCTTCCTTCTGAGGAAGCGTTTAGCCTGCTCTCCGCGTACCTTCAACTCTTTCCAGGTGTTGGACGGTGATACTCCCATAACTTCCAAAATATCAATGGATAGGTTGTTATGACAGGTTTAGAGGATGAAGTCCTCTGTGACTGGATCTCGACAATTCATCGCCTTATTTCGGAAGCGCTTGATGAAGTCGTCGACCATCTCTTCGTCTTCCTATTTCTCCTCAAAGAGTATCCTAATGGATACCTCAGCATCGTCATTAAAGAAATTACCGAGGAATGAGCTTTTCATGTCGTCCCAGCCATTGATGCTTCCAGGCTTGAGACAACGGTACCAATCGAAGGCAGGCTCATGAAGGGTGCTAACGAATAACCGAATCATCAAAGGCTCCTTGCCAGAGATCACTCCTAAGTGGGACTTGAAATAAATCAAGTATTGAGTGGGGGAGCCCTTCCCGTCGAATATCGTGAAGTTGATCAGGTTGAACTTCACTGGATACGAGATCGACTCCCACTCTCTTGGATAGGGACATGGAATACCAGTCTTCTTCACCTCTTGAGCAGACATCGGAGCGTTGATTTTGTTCTCGATGTCTTTTATCTTCTCGTCCTCGTCTGTATCATGCTTTGGATGATTTCTAAGAGGAACAACGTGGCCACCCCCAACATTGTCATCTTCGATAGTAGCATCCATAGCGTTATTGTCTTCAGTAGGGTCACCCCCAGCGTTTTGGTCAGCTGGAGGGTTGTCTTCATCGAGGTGTTCGTCCACATCTGAATCGCTACCTGCTTAGTTAGTAATGTTGCAACAGCTGGATTCACCAAGTTGATTGGACAAAGCCCGAATCTGTTGGTCATACTCTTCCTTCATCCGCATCATGACCATTTCTAATTCGAACATGAAGTTCTCTTTTTGCTTAGCCAAAGCATCCTCGGTGATTTTGGCCATTTGCTCGGTGTTGATCATAAGTGCATCGCGGGATTGTCTTGGGTTGGATATCGTATTATCAGAAGCGATTGTAGAGTTGGCGTCTGATGCTTCATCATCCGAGGATAATCTCCTCTGCATTCTCTGATAATCCCTTTGTCCAATGGTTTCCGATCGCAACCGGGTTAGACGATGCGATATGAGTGGGTCAGAACTAGAAGATCGAGTTGACTTTCCTCTATCAGCCATGTTAATTGTGACTTTTTGAAGTTTGTCATCTTGAATGGCTGATTGTTTCTTGCGGAAACATCTTGGCTTAGTATTCGATGCTTTAGAGGAAAGCCTTTGGAATACCGAAACCCTCTGTGGAGCGGTCTTGGGGCAGCTACACGCTGATAATACTGCCCTGATAAGTTTGGCACACGGACAATGAAAATCCATTTCCCGGGTATCTCTCTTTCGAGATCTGTTCGTACCCCTAGCTTGATAGTACAACTCATCGACATGATGACCAGAGCTATCTATCATGTGTTGGCATGACTTCTTAGGTATAACGTCGTCGTCCGACGAACGCGTTTCCTTCTGAGGACTTGTTGCCTTGTTGGCATTCTCAAGAGTCACACGTTTAGAGCCATGCTTTCGTGAGCGTGGGATCTCAACGGGCTCTTGGACAATGACTGGCAGTCTGAGTCGGTCAGTTATAGGAGCTTTCCTATTATAGGATAGCTCTAACTTGTTACAAGGGCGAGTGCGACTCCCAGCTCGATGAGTTGCTCGGCGTTCATTCATTGTGCCTGTAGGTGTAAATTTTGATCTCCCGAAAACAGGGAACTTCGTTTGTATTGATAAGAAAGCTTATTACAAACTAATAATCAAATGTTTACAACAGAAGCGGAGGGAATGCCCTCCTTGTTTAACGTGGGGACTTTCGGTAGCGATAGGACGCCTCGCTCGGTGCTCGTGCCGAGTCTGCTTCCCTTGGACGATCCGAACGAAGTTGCTGCCGGAGCTTCAGTTCTCAGTAGAAGGCCCGGTGTAAGTGGGTTCGAGTCTACCCGAGAGCCTCAAGTCGGAGGGTTCCGACGAGTCTCTTCAGATGAGGGAGCCTTTAGCAAAAGAGCCAAGGTTCAACATTTGGGAGATTAGCCAGCAGAATATGCAACAGCCAATCCCCTTAAACTAGGCAGACCTCCCCTTTTCCTCCCTTCCCTTCATGCTGGCTGAAGGTAGGTTTAAATAGGCAAGGGATGGCATGGGCCATCCCTTGATTTGTGGGATTTGACCACTAGTAGAGGTGAGGGAGCCAGCTGCCCTAGCTGTGGGATGTGACCACTTAGGGGGGTCCTGTCAACCGTCCTAGTTGTGGGGTATGACCACTTAGGGGGTTCTGTCAGCCGCCCTATTCTTGCTAGGTGAGGAGCGCCAGGCTTTCTCCCTTGATTTGTGGGTTTTGACCACTGATGTAACTGTTCCCATACTCCAAGTGGGCAGTTGACAGTGAGCTAGCGACTCTGCAGCTTGACTTAGGTCTGCAGGCGATCTTGAGACTGCAGGCAGATTTGTAGGTACAAGTGAAGCTGGGGACTGCAGGCGGATCTGGGGACTGCAGGCGGATCTGGGGTCTGCTGGCGGATTTGGGACTGCAGGCGGATCTGGGGACTGCAGGCGGATCTGGGGACTGCAGGCAGATCTGGGTCTGTAGGCAGATCTGAGGCTACAGGCGAATCTGAGGCTGCAGGCGGATCTGGAATCTGTAGGCGGATCTGAGGCTGCAGGCGGATCTGGAATCTGCAGGCGGATCTGGAGTCTGCAGGCGGATCTGGAATCTGCAGGCGGATCTGGAGTCTGCAGGCGGATTTGGGACTGCAGGCGGATCTGGGGACTGTAGGCAGATCTGGAATCTGCAGGTGGATCTAGAATCTGCAGGTGGATCTAGAGTCTGCAGGTGGATCTAGATCTGCAGGCGAGCTTCAAGCCGTTAGGCGAGCTCTAGAGCATGGATCGAAGAATAGGCCGTAACTTTCAAACCGTAAGTCGGATTTGGACGAATTATATATAAAAATCGCCTATCTCGACGAGACGGAGCCATCCGAACCGAGTTGAAGGCTTCGGTTCGCTTCCTCCATTTTGCCAAATTCCTTCCGGTTTGAGAGATCGCCGTTTTCCCCCTTTTTGCTGTTTCGGGCGAGGTTTTAGCAGTTTTGTTCTGAACTTCTCTGATAAGGATTAGAGGCAATTTTTATTGCCTACAGTGCCTAAGCATTCTTTGACTGAAACTCTGTCTTGATCCTTGTGCAAAGGACCTAGACATTCTGCCATTGTCATTTTGAATCGGGACAAGTCCGTGTTGTCGTGGGACTTCACCGAAGGTACGGGATTAGTTAGAATAGGAGCGGAATTCACTGTAGCGGAACACCCTCTGGCTCGGCCCAGGTACGGGTCAGCTTGGGGTGACCCGCCATCGGTCGGGTCACCTCGTGGTTACTCGTGGCTGGCCGGGTCACCACGTGGTGACCCGCAACTGGCCTGGTCACCACTTGGGGCCCACGGCTAGCTAGGTCACCTGGGCGTAATTCGAGTTCTTTCATCTTTTCGGCCGCCATTTTGAACTTCAGCCTACATACTTTGCGCAGTCTTGCCGGTTCGTTGGCCTTGTCCTCATTCTGCATATTTTGTGCTTTTTGCACAAGAATTTGCGCGTGTGCAAGTAGTGTGCGGTGCTTTTGGATGTGCTTCTCAGGGTCGAATGGGTCCTTTTGAATTGGAACCAATCGTTCATTGCTGGTTTGGAGGAGGGACCATTTGCTTATTGTTGGGGTGCTTGGTGTTCCCTGAATTTCATATCCGCCCTCTAACGGATCTCGTCTACTGGCTCCAAAGCCTTAGCAAGTTGGCGCGCGAGGCTTTGGCGTTGCCTTCGGTGAGCTCTCTTCGACAAAGTTAGCGCGCTTCCAGCGGCTATCTCCTTGATTGATGAGGAGTCCAGATCTGCAGATCCGGCCTCATTGGAGGCCGGAGGGGTGTTGCAAGGTGAAGCTACTATAGTAACGGGGGTGTTAATCTTCCTGCGCTTGCGAGAGGCGGAGGATCTGGAGGAGGATGATGATAGATATTCCTCGTATTTCCATTGGTCGAACTCGTATTCGACCACTTCTTCAACCGAGATACATATCCGAGGTTGCGATACATCAGCATTCGTAGAAAGGCTGTTGGCTCCCACTGTGGTCGCCAGTGTGTTTAGGTCGGAAATTGTTTTCTTCATTGTATAACTCATTACAACTTTAGTCGTTACAACAAGTCCAAAAAAGACGATCTTTTTATAAGATCTTACACCATGAAAAAATAAAGAAAATTGCAACCTCCTTCAAACAACACACAACAGAGAACGTTTATCGCCTATTGTTATTTGCGTGGGATCTTTGCCTATGACGGGGTTTATCCGTGGACCGCTTACGGACCGGATCTGGTTGACAGAATAATTGGTCAGAGCTCCTACTTCACCAAGGAAGTATTCGCTGAAGTACTGATATCGACCAAGCGAAATCAGTACTCTTCTTAAGATTAAGACCAAGCCTAATCTTAAGGAAAGGGGGGTACGGGGCTTCTGATCCTTCGAAAAACTCCTTTTTTATGCCAAAGTTCGCTAGGATTTAGCTAGCCTCCTCTAAAATTCCGTGCTCCTTGACTCTTCAATCCAACAGCACCTCCTCCTCTTGATAATAACTCACCCTTTGTGAAAGAAGGCCCTAGGCTTGTATTTATAGGGTTTCGGATGTGGTTATTTGGATAAGAACAAAAGATTTAGCCATATCTTCGGTTGACAATAGCCAAACCCCGTCTAGAGATGATATCCAATCAGTTGAGATGCTCGGCAATAAACAAATCCTGAGAAAATAGCAAAAAAACCTATCAAAAACGTGTTTGAGGCTTAAGACTACGCGGAAGGTACTGCTGACCTACGGGGGGGGGAGGTCAATCGCGACTGTCCCATGCTGGTGCGGGTCAGCCGTCGCTGACCCGTGCCGACGTGGGTCAGCCTCCGCTGACCCTCGCTGGCGCGGGTCAGCTACCGCTGTCCCGCGTTGGCGCGGGTGAATTAGCATTAGCTAAACTTTTTAGTATTTTGTGATTTTCTGAGACTTGTACTTTTTGCCGTTTTATGTATCTGGTTGTCTTGTTGACTTGTACGCTTCGCTAACTTGCTTCATTCGTTCGTTAGCTTCTTTACGGCATTTGGAGCTGACCGATAAGCATGACGGGCACTTGGAGCTGACCGACAAGTCTGTCGGTTACTTTAGAGTTGACCGACAAGCCCGTCAGGCACTTTGGAGCTGACTGACAAGTGTGGTGGGCATTTGGAGCTAACCGACAAGCTCATCAGGCACTTTGGAGCTGACCGACAAGCGTGGCAGGCACTTAGATAATCCTTCTTGACTCGGATGATGATGTTCATCGTCTTCCCTTCGTCTCGAGCTACGTGCAGACACCTATAGGTATTTTTTGACGTCTACAGAGATATAGGCTTTTTGACTAGCCTCTTAATCACCTTCTCTTTTTTCATGTTGATCATGCTTATTTATAGGCTTAGGAGTATTATGGAGTGAGTTAATGGGCTTTAATCCTCTTAAAATAAGATAGTTAGTAGCCATTAACTCTCATTTAAATGGGTGAGTTAATGGTTATTAACTCTTCTTAAATGGACGAGTTATTGGTCATTAATCCTTATTAAATGTAGCCTCTGAAAATGTACAAACGAGGTTCATCAATAATGGCAACGACGAACTTCATTTTCAATGACGAACTTTGTTTCTGGACGAACTTTGTCTTTAATGACGAACTTTGTTTCTGGGCGAACTTCATCTTCAATGGCGAACTTTGTCTCAAATGACAAAGTTCATCTTCTGAGGGGGTGAGGCGCTGCTTGACGAGGTTCGTCTGTGGATGAACTTCGCCTCCTGAAAGGACTTCATTTCCTAGAGGAGTTTTGTCCCCAGTGATGAGCTTCAAACCTCGTCTCTAATGACAAGCCTCGTCTTTAATGACGAGCTTTATTTTCAATGGTGAGCTTGGATCAGCATGGATCATTTAGGTGAATGTTTAGTGTTCCTTTGCAGGCGAACTTCAGCTTTCAAGCGAAGCTCAGCCATCAAGCGAATTAGGTCTTCTTTGTTAGGAATAAAGACACTTTTTCTTGCCTACACAAACAAAGCATTTGAGGAGAGAATTGAAGCTCACAAATCGTCAAAGTGAATATTTCAAAAAATATCTTAGGGATATTCAATATTTTTCTTGTTGTTGTAAATATTGTAATTTGTACTTTGAAAATATAATGCAAAAACTCAGTTGAAGAAGAAAATCATAGGACATTTCCAAATTTAATTACATATGTGATGAAATTGATCAAAATATGAGACAAATAGGCTCAGATATTTATCAACAACATCATATATTCTACACCAGTAAACTCATAGTTATGGGATTGCCTCGCCAAAACATTGTTGATATATATATATATATA
>BQKN01066808.1:317586-341045 GCA_022839385.1 Asparagus kiusianus
TTCTTGGACTCTTGGGCTTGGGCTTTGATTTATTTCTTCATTAAATATTTGATAGAATTCATTGGGCTTCATGGCCTCATTTCTTCATTAAATCACGGGCTTTTTGTTGAGAGATGAGGGTTTTGAGATTTATTCTTCATTATCCTGCAATTAAACAATTATTAGTAGTATATTTATTCATATAAAATAGATAATGAGGGTATAAAATTGTAATAAAAAGTGATTATCAAAGCACCAAGTAGCAGGAGAAGATTTGACCGTAAAGCCTCTGCCTTTTAGCGATTTCAGTAACTTCACAAAGTAACTCAAATTCTCCCCAAATCAGTGTCGCCTTAAACATTGCTGAGATTTTTCATCATCTACAAAGGAAAATTGATCAAGCAATTCTAAAATTTAAGGGGCGATTACTATATTTGGCTCTGTGATCTATGGAGCCTTCGAGAGGGAGAAGGGCGAAAATGATGAGAGGAAGGCGGTGAGGAGAACCCTAATCCATTCCCCAATTTTAGTTCCTGTGAGTCTCGAAACAGTGAGCGGCAAAAATTTTTATTCTGTGGCGGTTCATTTCTCACCTATTTCAGCCACTTCGGGTCTAAAATAAGTTTTCTACAAAATCTAATGTGACATCCTATTTCACAGCTCCATTTCTTTAATACTCTCAATGAACCAAATGCTGGAAATGGAAATGGATTGAAATAAAAAACCGACGTGAAGCTCTTGCCAGGTCACAAAAGCGCCATTTCCTTTTTTTTTTGAGCAAACAAACAGCCCCTTAGTGGAAAATAGCTCAAAATCTCAAGTTTACCCTTCAAAAAATATATGCTTGATGTATTTTGGATCTAAAATGTTATCTTTTGGATCATGATATCCATGAACTCTAATTTGGGATTTGAAACCTATCTAGTTAGGTTGTAATTGAAGTCTTCAATTCCTCCAATCATTGCCGTACATTTTAAATTCAAGGAACGATATTAGGCCACGAGATAAAACCACTATTCTTTAAAAACAACTATAACAATAGTAGAGTTTTACGTGGCCTAATCTTACCCATTGAATTTGAAATGTAGAGCAATGAGTGGAGGAATTGGAGCCTCTCCAATTACCACCTAAGGGCATATTTGTTTGTACATAATTAATTATGAAGTACTTGAAGTAAATAAAGTAGATGCTACTTCTACTACTTCCGAGATAAAAACCAATTTTTAATACTTTTTTAAATGCTAATGTGGCACCTACGTGTCATTCTTACTTCCTAGATGTTTTTTTTCACCCCTCAAGGCTCGGAAGTAACCAGAAGTGGGTGAAATGCGTATTAGTTAGTAAATAATGTTTCTTGTTAATATTTTCTTTGTTAGTTACTTTCTTATAACTTTTCATTACTATCCAAAAAAAAAAGAAAGAGAAAGAAGAATAAGAAGTGCTATTTCTACTACTTAAAAAAATATGCAAAATAAATAAAAAAGTATTACTTTATTCTGGATCTATTTCCTACTTACTGTAGTTTTGTCAAACCAAACAGGCCCTAATTAGAGGGGATCTAAATCCCCTAATTTATAGATATTTGTGAACGGACCTGAGCGGCTCAAGGCCCACCCGAGATACATGTACATCCCATACATGTATAGCGAGACACACAAAGGCAATTCGTGCTTATGGGGGCCACACCCATGAGCGCGGAGGCAGTGCGGCCCACCTAATTGCTGAAGTGACAAAGTCGGGCTCGTATAAATATCCGACTTCTTCTAGGGTTTCGTGTGTGGGAGAAGAATACATGGGTTTTATTTCGGCTACAGAGGAGAAAATAAAAGGGTTTTTGGTGGCTATCAAAAAGAGAGTTTTTCGGATTTAGATCTGAGATCTAGAGGAGATATTTTTCAAGATAGATGTCAATTTCTTTTGGGTAAAAATCAAATCTTTTTCTTTTGAGACGAGCTTGTGGATTGTACAAATCATCGGTGTTCTCCTCATAGTGGAATCTCCCCTCACCCCTACTGTGGACAAACGCAAGTTTGTCGAACCATGTAAATCTCGTGTCTTTATAATTTTCTGGGTATTAGCTATTGCTTGTATGTTCCCTCGACAAGTCAGTCCTAGAATTGATGAGAGAAAGAGTGTATATTTTACTTTGTTAAGATATTTCACATTTTATTCTTATTTCCTTTGTGAAAGTAGAATATAGAGGTTGGCTTAAGCTTTTGTAAAAATAAAAGTCAGGGCTTTCTCTTGGGTTATATCGCTTTCGCGGCGTGAGGACGTGACTCTGTATCCAACAATTGGTATCATAGCCATTTTATTTAGATTGGAGATGATAAAATTTCTTATCTGAGGTAGTGCTTGATTATTATGTGGTGAACACAAGGTATTTGTTAGAATTACTGAGAGAAGCAATTTTATTAATATAAGTGGAAAATAGCATCAACAAGTAAAACCGTTAAAGTTAGAAAGTATAAGATCGAAAAGTTTAATGAGAAGAATGATTTTTTCTATTGGAGGATGTAGATGAAAAACTCATTGATTTCGTAAAAATTGCACAAGGCTTTGGCTGGAAAAAAGAAAAAGTACCATAATATGTCTGATGAGGATTGGGAGGAGTTGGATCTAGAAGCACGCGCGTCGATTATCCTTTGTCTTAAAAGGGATGTAGCTTTCTTAGTAGATGAAGAGGAAATGACTGCGGGCATGTGGTCGAAGTTAGAAAGTACCTTCATGACGAAGAGTCTAATGAACCGGATCTATTTAATCCAAATTATATACTTGTAAGATGGAGGAGGGCTCATCAATCCGGGAATACATCAACAAGTTTGATAGAATCATATCAGACTTAAAGGATATAGATGTGACAGTTAAAGACGAGGATCATGCGCTTCTACTACTTCTATCTCTGCCAAAGTCTTATGAGAACCTGGTGCAAATACTGATGCTTGTGGGAGATAATTTGACGATGGATGAGACTAGAACGACACTTCTAGCGGCTAACCTTCGAAAGATTGCAACCAGTGGTATGACTACTGGTGGTAACAAAGAACAAGCACATGGATTGTTTGCTAGAGGAAGGAGTAATGAGTGAGGAAAAGGCAATGGAGACCTCTTGCGGGAAGAACATGTTTCAAATGCGGTGAAATTGGGCATTTCAAGGTCGACTGTCCAAATAAGAGAGTGGGTGGGAAGAAGAACAACAACAAAACTGAGAGGAGAGAAGGCAAGGAAAAAGCGAGCTATGCTTCAGAGGAAGGGAGCGAGAAGGAATGTTATATCGTCACGGGTGACGAGGATATCTCTGGAAAGTGGATTCTTGATTCAGGTTGCTCTTACCACATGTGCTCAAATAAGAAATGGCTTACTACCTACAGAAGCATTGATGGTAGAACCGTATTGATGGGGAACAACCATGCTTATAAAACGGTGGGGCTAGGTAATATCAAAATCAAGATGCATGATGGAGTGGTCCGAACCTTGATGGAGTGAGGCATGTTCCCGACTTACGGAAGAATCTTATCTCAGTTGGTGCATTGGACTCTGGTGGTTGTAGGATTGTTACAGACAACGGAGTGAAGAAGATTGTTCGGGGTTCCTTTGTAGTGATGAATGTTGTTCATCATGATAATTTATATACTCTCTCAGGTACGACGATAACAGGAGATGCAACGGTTGGAACTGAAGGAAGTGGTGGAGACCCATGTGAGCACATATGGTTATGGCATAGGCAGCTTGGGCACATATCAGAGAAGGGTCTGGATCTGCTTGGTAACAAGGGTTTGCTAAAAATCTGAAGAAATATTGTATGGATTTTTGCAAGGATTGTGTGTACGGGAAGACACACAAGGTCCAGTTCTTGAAAAAATCACAAGAGCAGAAGTATATTAGATTATGTGCACACATATGTATGGGGTCCGGCTCACACAACTTCCAAGGGTGGTTTCAGGTATTTTGTCTTGTTCATAGATGATCATTTGAGGTATGCTTGGATTTATTTTTTTAAGCATAAAAATAAAGTATTCGGGACATTCAAGAAGTGAAAAGCAATGGTTGAGAACATGACAAGTAAGAAATTAAAGACACTGAGATCTGATAACGGTACAGAGTATACCAATGGTGCTTTCAAGGAGTTCTGTGATTAGGAGGGCATTGCTAGACACTGGACAATCAGATCTACACCACAACAAAATGGGGTCACGGAGAGATTAAACTGAACATTGCAGGAGAAAGCAATGAGTATGCGATCTTATGTTGGATTGGACAAGAAATGGTGGGCAGAAGCGGTGGCTACAGCTTATTATACATTGGATGGTGATACACCCTTGGCCATATTGTGAACCATTCTCCACATTCTATATTAGATGGTGATACACCCTATAGAGTGTAGTCAGTGGAGCATGCAGATTATGAGAGGCTCTAGATTTTTGGATGTACCGCCTATTATCACGTCAATGAGGGAAAGCTTGATGTGAGGGCCAAGAAGGCTATATTCTTGGGATATACAAAGGGTATAAAAGGCTACCGTCTTTGGTGTACAGAAGATTCAAAGTTCGTGATCAGCAGTGATGTTACTTTTGATGATAAATCCATAATTTCTAAGGTGCCTAAGGATGATGGTGTTGGGACTTTAAAGCCCCAGGTTATTAAAATAGAACCTAAAGACCAACCACGTTCTAGTCATATTCAAATGGGAAATCGGGTAGATGATGAGCTTGAGCAGGAGGAGGTTCAGTAGGAGAGTACACAAGCACTACAACAACTAAGCAAAGGCGAGCATACAAGCACATATTGAAGCTGGGGTCTGATCAACCCCTGAAGCACTATGGGCATGTTAATTTGGTGGAATACGCACTCTCGGTGGAGGATGATGAGCCGGTCTTCTTCAAGGAAGCTATTCAGGATAGAGATAGTGAGAGTTGGTTGGTAGCGATGGAGGAGGAGATGGAATCTCTTCGGAAAAATCAAACACGGGAGGTGGTTCTATTGCCTGTAGGAAGAAAATCTATTAGTTGTAAGTGGGTGTATAAGAGAAAGGAAGATCCTTCAGAGCTCGGTGGTACAAGGTACAAGATGAGGCTAGTGGCTAAAGGGTTTGCACAAAGAGAGAGCGTGGATTACAATAAGATATTTACTCCGGTGATGAAACATACTTCTATTCGGATGCTATTGAGTATTGTTGCTCATGGTGATCTTGAGCTGGAATAACTCGATGTAAAGACAACGTTCTTGCATGGAGACTTGGATGAAGAGATCTATATGCATCAACCTGAGGGTTACAAGGTTGAGGATAAGGAGAATTATGTGTGTCGCTTGAGGAAGTCACTCTATGGACTGAAGCAATCTCCTCGGCAGTGGTACAAGTGATTTAACTCCTTTATGCTGAAGCATGGATTTTTCCGAAGCGATTACAATTGTTATGTTTATATTCGGAAGCTTCGTGGAGGTGATTATATCTATCTTCTTTTGTATGTAGATGACATACTTATTACATCTAAGAGCAGGGTGGAGATAGATAGGTTGAAATCTCAACTTGGTAAAAAGTTCGAGATGAAGGACATGAGTGCTGCAAGGAAAATACTAGGTATGGAGATTAGGAGAGAGCAGATGAATTAACGATTGTTCTTAAGTCAGAAGGGCTACATAAAGTGGGTGATCATGAGATTTGGGATGTAAAGTTCTAAGTTGGTAGTGACTCCATTGACTCCATACTTCAGGCTTTCAGGTAAACAATCACCTACTACAACGGAAGAAAAGGCACACATGGAGCGTGTACCTTATGCTAGTACAATAGGTAGCTTGATGTATATATTGGTGTGTACACGCCTAGATATTTCACAAGCAGTCAGTGTGGTTAGTAGATTCATGGTGAATCCGGGAAAGGCGCACTGGGAAGTAGTGAAGTTGGTCATTAGGTACTTAAAGGGTACCGTTGATATGTGTCTGTGTTTTGATGGACATACGTGTCAGATTGATAGATATGTAGACTCAGATTATGCGGGCGATCTAGATAGACTGCGATCTACTATCGGTTATGTGTTTAAGATACATGGAGCTTCAGTTAGTTGGCGATCGATGTTATAAGCTACAGTGGCACTCTGTACTACAAAGGCTGAGTACATGACCATGGTAGAGGGAGTGAAGGAAGCATTGTGGTTGTGGGGTCTTCTAGACGATTTTGGGATTGAGCAGGAGAATGTGAACTTATGATGCGACAGTCAGAGTGTGATTCACTTGGCGAAGAATCAAGTTCATCATGCTCGTACCAAGCATATCGATGTCAGGTATCATTTCGTGTGGGATGTCACAGAGGAAGGTAATATTTCTCTCATGAAGGTGTATACGAATGAGAATCCCGTGGACATGTTAACCAAGGTGGTCACATGTAGCAAGTTTAAGTATTGTTTGGACTTGCTTCATATCAGCCCGTGTTGATTTGCCCAAGAAGGCATGAACCTTCGGGTCGGTGATGGGGTGAGGTAGAGACTATGATGGAGAATTGCAGAACTACGATTAGCTTGATCCCGTTTAGAGGGTACGTAGGCAGCCGCAGTATAGTGGCGCAGCTGGTTTGGCCTGGTTTGGCCTGGTTTGGTGTTTCAGATCTCTCTAGTGATGTTCGCGGTGTTCTTCTGGTGATCGTCCAAAATTTAAGGTTATCAAATAATGTATGAGGTGGAGAATTATGAACGGACCTGAGCGGCTCAGGGCCCACCCGAGATACATGTACATCCCATACATGTTGTTTGTGGGAAATTTGTAAGAAGACAATTGAGAATATGATTTATTGTATTATCTCTCTAACTGGCTTAGACAAAGAATAAATACAAATCTCTCAATAAAATTTCTCTCTAACTAACTTAGAAAAAGAAATTACACTCTTCTTAATCGGAATCCTGATTTACAAAAGAGAAGAAGATCGACGGAGATCATCTCCTTTGTTTAAGTCTTCTTCACGGTGGTGATGAGATGCCTCCCTCGAATGCTCGTATCGAGTTTGCTTCTCATTGACGATCCGAACATCTTGTTTCACTGGAACGTAGTTGATTCCTCTTGATTAACGTTGAGGAGAACTTGCGTGGTAAGTTTGAAACTCTTGACGAGATGATAACTCAGAGCGAGTTTAAACTCTTGAAAAAGAGTTGATTTGATCCGAAAATCAGTTAATAAGCCAAGGATGAAAACTCCAAGGACTGCTCCGCAAGATGAATGCCGATCTTTAAATCTTTTTGCTGTCAAAAGAGGATGAATTGGTGATCCCCTTTGCTGATCTCTAGATCCGAAAATACTCAAAGATCCAAAGATCGCAAAAAACCAGCCTCTAACTCAGTTGAGTTTTTTATGATTTATAAGGGATTAAGGGGTGTAACCGTCCCCTTAAATCTCCTTAATGAGGGTTTAATAAGGTGTAACCGTCTCCCGTAAATCTCTCCATGATAGGGTGATGATCCCCTCAAATAGTGGGGACAAAGCGGTTTCTGGAACCATTCAACTCGTGTTTGAACGAGTCAAACGCTAAAAATGGCGTTCTAGGCCCGAACTCTGCGTTTTAGACCTGAATCGCAGAGTTGGTGATACGAGTCACCGTACGAGCACCCTTTGGTCATGGAATTACCAAAAAGTAGGTTGAGAAGAAGACAAATAAAACACAAGAATAATTTAGTATGGCGAAGGAAAATACCTTCTCTAGATTATGAAGAATCAATTATTACAAATCTCTCCCTCATAATCTTACTAGAATCTAGAACAACCTCTCAATCCTCCCTAAACCCTAATAAAAAGATTAGAATTTCTCTCTCTGATCTAAGATCTCTAAGATGATCACAATCTAAACCCTAATCCTTTTGATTAGGATCTCACTTAGACCTAAAACCCTTTAGATCTACATCTTAGCCTCTCCCCTCTGTTTAGAACCCTAAACAGACCCTATTTATAGGGTTTACAACATGGTGGCAATCTGGTAAATAACCAAAACCAAACCTAACTAGGATTCCTTCAAAACAGAAACCAAGTCTGCCCAGGAAACCTCGATGAGTTTACTCATGAGTGCATATGAGTCGACTCATGACTGATGAGTCGACTCATAAACTGATGAGTCGACCGAGCAGAAACTTTTGATAAGATGGCTGGGTTTCGTGAGTCGACTCATGAAAAGCATGAGTCAACTCAACCTGATGAGTCGACTCATGTACATGTATGAGTCGACTCACAAGCTAAAATCTGGATTCTTCAAATCTGCTGCTCGTCGTCTCGTTCCATGCTTCCACCTGTGCTCCGTCGTATCGCTTCACACTACTATTCTGAAGATATCATGAGAATCACCTATCCTCAAGCTTCCATGAGGATCGCTTTTCCAAAGAGAAGATACACTCGTATCATGGGTCCCCTTTAGAAACTTGAAGTCCCATTTAAGTTAGAACTTCAGCTGAGGAAACTCTCGAGCCCCTCCATCTTTGTTGACTTTAGTCATCTTCTTCTTCCTTAATCTCTGAACTCCTTCCAAAGAAAAGGATCTCGCTAAGCTTCTTGTATTACGATCGAGTCAGGACCATACACAGGATGCCCCTTCACCGAATCTGATTGCTCTGTACCAACTTGATACGAGTCACCATGCGAGCACCCTTTGGTCGCGAAATTACCAAAAGGTGGGTTGAGAAGAAGACAACTAAAACACAAGAACAATTCAGTATGGCGAAGGAAAATACCTTCTCTAGATTATGAAGAATCAATTATTACAAATCTCTCTCTCACAATCTCACTAGAATCGAGAACAACCTCTCAATCCTCCCTAAACCCTAATATAAAGATTAGAATTTCTCTCTCTGATCTAAGATCTCTAAGATGATCACAATCTAAACCCTAATCCTTTTCATTAGGATCTCACTTAGACCTAAAACCCTTTAGATCTATATTTTGGCCTCTCCCATCTGTTTAGAACCCTAAACAGACCCTATTGATAGAGTTTACAACGTGACGGCAATCTGGTAAATAACCAAAACCAAACCCAAGTAGGATTCCTTCAAAACAGAAACCAAGTCTGCCCAGGAAACCTCGATGAGTCGACTCATGACTGCATATGAGTCGACTCATGACTGATGAGTCGACTCATAAACTGATGAGTCGACCGAGCAGAAACTTTTGACAAAACGGCTGAGTTTCGTGAGTCGACTCATGACAGGCATGAGTCGACTCAACCTGATGAGTCGACTCATGTACATATATAAGTCGACTCACGAGCTGAAATCTGGATTCTTTGAATCTGCTGCTCGTCGTCTCGTTCCACGCTTCCACCTGTGCTCCGCTGTGTCGCTTCACACCACTATTCTCAAGATATTATGAGAATCACCTATCCTCAAGCTCCCATGAGGATCGCTTTTCCGAAGAGAAGATACACCCGTATCAGTTGGGCATTTCCAGTTGACTTAGAACGTAGTGGCCGCACCGCTTTAAGAGTTTGAGACGTAGGAATGAACTTTGCGTTTGGATCTGGAATGCAGAGTTGGGTTCTGCGTTTTGGGCTGAAAACGCAGCAATGAAGTCTACGTTTGGATATTGCAACGTAGGGAGGACCTCTGCGTTTTGATGTTGCAATGCAGGGAGGACCTTTGATGTTGAAACGCAGGTTTGACCTCTGCGTTTTGATGTGAAGAGACCATCAATTTGTAGTATCTTTTGTTAGAGCATTGCAAATATCACCATCTTGTAATCTTCTTCTTGGCTCCTTGAAAATATGAGAGTCGTCGGATTGTAACTCCCGATGTTGATTGTGAAAGCTGTTGATTAGAGTTTTCATTAGTTGTTGCGAAGGTCGTCAGATTATAACCTTCATTGATCTACGTGAAAGTCTTCAAATTATAACATTCTGGAAGCCGTCAAATTGTAACTTTCATCATTGGTGTTTGATGAGGGATTAACTATCTATAGTGTTTTTTAGACAACCTACACATGTACAGCGAGACACATAAAGGCAATTCGTGCTCGTGGGGGCCACACCCATGAGGGCGGAGGCAGTGCGGCCCACCCAATTGCTGAAGTGCCGAAGTCGGGCACGTATAAATATCCGACTTCTTCTAGGGTTTCGTGTGTGGGAGAAGAATACAAGGGGGGTTTTTCGGCTGCAGAGGAGAAAATAGAAGGGTTTTTGGCGGCTATCAACAGGAGAGTTTTTTAGATCTAGATCTGAGATCTAGAGGAGAGATTTTACAAGAGAGGTTAATTTCTTTTAAGTAAAAATCAAATCTTCTTCTTTTAAGACAAGATTGTGGATTGTACAAGTCGTCGGTATTCTCCTCATAGTGGAATCTCCCCTCACCCCTCCCGTGAACGTATGCAAGTTTGCTGAACCACGTAAATCTCGTGTCTTTACTGTTTTCTGGGTGTTGGTTATTGCTTGTAGGTTTCCTCGACAAATCAGTCCTAGAACTGATGAGAGGAAGAGTGTATATTTCACTTTGTTGAGATATTTTACTTTTTATTCTTGTTTCCTTTGTGAAACAGGAATATAGATGTTGGCTTGAGTTTTTGTGAAAATAAAAGACATAGTTTTCTCTCAGTTTATATCGCTTCCGCAACGTGAGGGCGTGACTTTGCGCCCAACAGATATCAACATAACAGTGAAGAAAACGTTTTTAACTTTTATAACTAAACAAAACAAACAACCCCGAAAGAAAAGGAAGAAAGGAAGCAGTAGCAGAGAAAGAGAGAGCCTCGACACGTGAAAATCCATGGAAGCGAACCGCTCCTTGAGTTATGGCCGTTCCGGACTCCGGGAGGATTCACACAAAGAGCATCGCCTCAGTAACAAACCCGAGTAACTGGGCTTACTTTCAGCCTTTTAGGCCCATGCTTACGGTGCTTAATTTTCTTCTCCCTTAACCAAAATTAAGTTTCAAATTAAAAATTATATAAAGACTTAACGTTCATACTTTTCCGAGTAGTAAGAAGTTAAGTTGGTTATCTCTAATGAGTTTTCTTTTTGGGGCGCACATCTACTGTGTTCGGCACTCAGAGTAACTAGCGATTTATTCAAACTAGAAGGTAAATTGTACGTTGATTGTATATTGTTCGAAGTACAACATTTATACCATTTCTTTAATAATATATAGTGGGAATTGTAACTCATTACTCGGATTGTTCGTCTTCTGAACTCATCAAATAAGTATATGTAGTAGTTTTATGCAAACCTCTCAATAGCTCACCATAATTTTATGAAATTTATCTTTAATAATTGATTTTAATATGACACAAATTCATCTTGAAATTAATTAAGGGGGGTTGGGGGAAACAAGTGCGTGTTATCCGCAATTAATTTAACCTTTTTTCCTGTGATAATTAAGTCAAATAGAGATTTGTTCATATATAGTCTCCCTCTTCATCTTATACAATTTTTTTAAAACTGATCCTGACCTAATTAAGCTGGCACTTAAACCTCTCTCCAAGGTTAAATCATGGACGCTAAAACAAGCACTGCCCTCATCCCAACGACCCTCTTGGAGGGCGTCCGCAGCTCCCTCCGCCGCCTCCTCTTCCAGGTCCTCTCCGTCGGCCCGATGCCCCACCACGTCGCCTTCATCCCCGACGGCAACCGCCGCTACGGCCGCAAACACAACCTCCAAGAAGGGGAAGCCCACCGCCTCGGCTTCCTAAGCCTCCTGACCACCCTCAAGTACTGCTACGAGATGGGCATACAATACGTATCCTTCTACGGCTTCAGTATCGACAACTTCAAACGCCGCCCCACCGAAGTCCAAATCCTCATGGGCCTCATCCGCGACAAAGCCGAGGCGATGAGCCACAATAGTGGCATCGTCGACGAGCTCGGCGTCCGTGTCGAGTTCCTAGGTATTAGAAGGTCTTCTGACATGTTACCACAATTGTTTCCGTGTCTTTTATTTTATTGTTTTTCGTTACCTTTTATTGTTGACGGGTAGGGTAGCTTTAACTATTCTGTCATAATCGATTTGATTGTTCGTTTAATATTAAAAATTTTGTTTTTAGTATTCGATTCATAAATGAATAAAATTTAATCGTAGGTATATTTAATTTGTTTGTTTAATAACCTATTAGATAAAAATTTGTTTACTAATTAATAACTTGTATTAATTAAGCATGTGATGTTATGTTCTTGGCCCACCTAAAATTTTTAATTTGGCTGCCCACTAATTTTGAGAGGCTTAACAAGTCCCAAATTCATTTTTTGACCAAATGTTCACATTACAGATTTAGGTATCATAGATAGATATGAAGGACTGAATTTCAATTATAAATTTAAATGTTATCTAAAATATCAAATTCTTAAAACAATGAAAATACTGCTTTAATCAAATAAAAGCATCTACCTAATTAAGTTATTTATTAATATTCATAAAACATAAATTATTAATCAAATAAATATACGTAAATATTTGATAAGCATTCGTGAATATTCAGCAAATAACGGTATTCGAATTTGAAGAAAACCAGAGAAAGATATTCGAATTCATATTCGAATCCAAAAAAAATTAAACGAATACAACTACAAATGTCTCAGTATCCGATACATATTCGGGTAATTTCCAGCCCTACTCGATCATTCGTAAAACTTCTTGTTCTCGGATTTGTTTTTGCCTCTGCTACTTTTTCATATAACCAGGTTCATTTCAATCTCACTTGCATGCTGATATGAATGAGGTACGCGAGCAGTAGATTATTCTCTTTAATTTCCGGACAAGATGAGCTTTACTAACCTCTACCCTTGTTAAGCTTGAAAGGGAACATTATAGTTTTCCTTTTATTGATATTCCATAACCCGTATATACAATGTGAGGTGTATTCATGTTGTTCATAATCAATTAACGAACTCTTTTCTCCTTCTTTTATTTCAACACTAGGGAAGTTGGACACGCTGGATGAGCCAACAAGGGAAGCGATACAGGGAGTCATGGATGCAACGGCGAAGAATACAAAGATGGTGCTGTTGATTTGTTTGGCGTATACTTCGACAGATGAGATCGTTCGCGGAGTTAAGGGGGCGGTGACTGAGAAAATCGATGGCGATGCATCGATATCGGTGGAGGATTTGGAGAAGAGCATGTATTACGCAGGGTGTCCGGATCCGGATATTTTGGTGAGGACTTCAGGAGAGACTCGGCTGAGCAATTTCCTTTTATGGCAGACGACGCATTGTTTGTTGTATTGCCCGCGGTGTCTTTGGCCGGAGATATCGTTGAGGCATTTGGTTTGGGGTGTTGTGCAGTATCAGAGGAATTACCAGTACTTGGAGAAGATTAAGAAGAAAATGTGAAAGCTAGCTCAATTGTGTACCGGGGCATATGTGGAATTTAACAACTAGTCCATGATGTAGTAGTGTAACAGAGAACAAAAGTATATATGTGAGGAAAAAAAAAACTCTTTTATTATGAAATGCTAAGTTCTTATAAGATAAGATTCGGCTTCAGGGAGACTCGAAGCAAGATTCTGATCATGAACGGATTTAGAAATTTATTTCATGGGAGTACATATGCAATTTTACTAATAAAGTAATAAATTGTATACTATGACCATGTTTGGATTGGGGACTTATTTTATCTTAGGATTAATTTAATTCGTTATATATAGTCCTGAGAAAGCAAAGCCATGGGAGCGCGGCGTGCAGAAGAAGCCCATCCTCACCCAGCAACTGAAGCCATCTCCCACCCAGAAGCCAAACAGTTCGGCTTAGCTACCGCCAAAACCCCAGCCAGCCAGCCACCCCTCTACCCTAGCTGCCAGCTCTGCTGCCCCCTGCATAGTTCCAATGCTACCCAATCGATTACACATTTCAACTTCCCCAGACCTTTCGCCTCCCTTTTCAAAAAAAAAAAAACCTCAGCACCCACCACATTCACCAGTTTCCTATCTCAGGCAAAGGTATCCTTCCTCTCCCCCATCCCCTCCCTCCGCCCCCCCAAGAGCCTGGCTGGACCACTGTATCGTACCGTAAAAAAGCCAACCTTCGTCCTTTAGCCCCCCAGCATCCCAAACCCAGGTGCTTCTTCTGTCGCAGCGCCTCCCACATGGCCCGTGGCTGACCCCATGGAGATTTCATTTGCTTCTCTTGCCACGGGAAGGGCCACTTGACCAGAGATTGCCCGCATGCTCTCAAGGCAATAGCAGTCCCACCGGTTCTACCTATTCCAGAAGGCTCTTCTCAGCTCATTCAGGACCTCTACTCCTATACGATCTTCTACCTAGCGCAGGGGAATCCTACCATTTCAGAACTCAGAAATATGTTGGCCTTTAGATTCAATGTCCAGGAGTGGAACTTCATCATCAAGCGAGCAGCAGGTACCAGTTTCATGGTTCAATTCCCTTCTGAGGAACTCCTTCTGCAGGCTGTTGACCTCAAGCTGGTTGACATGGGCTCGTTCAAAGGCAGATTCCTGCGGTGGAGAGAAGACCTTAGCCTCACAACCCTTCCTAAACCCTTTCTCACCTGGGTCCGCATTTTCAGGCTGCCTTACCACCTGTGGTACTTTGAGTTCATTGAGCTGCTCTTCAAGGAGGTAGGGGAATGTATCATGTGCTCTGATGAAGCCTCCTTCAGGACAAACTTTAGGGATTGTAAGGTTCTCATCAAGATCAGGGATCTCTCGAATACTCCAAAGAAGATCAGATTCAGGTACGAGTTGTCGGAGGATGGTAATCTTATGGAAGGCTTCATTGTCACCCAAGTCATCGGCAAACAGATTTCGGAGCGCGCTTTCGAGAAGCCAGAAGTCCAAGAGCATGAGGCTAAATGGGAAGGCAACCCCTCATCTGAATCAGGATGGGTTGAGAGGGGCTCCCCAGTCGAGGTAGTCGATCAAATCCCAGCTCATCGCCCACCGGCTCCAGCTCCCCGTCAGCCATCTCCCTCCAGGAAGGTCAAGGGAAAAGCAGTCTTTCCTCCCTCCAATTTGAATTTGGTGCCTTCCTCAGGCAGTGGGCCTCCCCTTAAGTCAAATCGCATTAAGTTGGGTCCTCTCTAGCAGCAGGCTTTCGGCGCAGACCCTGAGTTGATTGAGGTCAATTAGGAGGGTCAGCTTATGACGGTGGAGAGAGAGCAGTGGTAGCGCTTTCTCCTAGCCCAAGGAGTGGGCGGCTCTACTGCTCCCGTAGCGCCTCGTCCAGCTAACCTTGTCTCCCCTGCAGCCTTTTCATCATCTGATTCCCCCAGCCAGGCCTCCGATGCCAAGTCTGTTTCGGCGCCACCGGGGTTTGAGCACATAGTCAAGGGGCGTAAGAAGAGATCGGTCTGCAAAGCTAGAGTGCGTAGAGCTCTGGTTCACAAGGCCTTCTCCCGCCATCTCGCTGCTTCAAGGTCCATGGCCTCCGCTGGGAAACACAGTAAGTCTTCTTCTTCATGCTCAGTCTCTCTTTCCCTTAGTTGCAAGCCAAATCTTTTGCTAGCTTCAGTCCTTTCTAATTGCGGCACCAAAGGCCCCATCCCATCAGAGGGGCTTCATCAGTTAAGAGAGTTAGAGGTGGTCAGGGATGATGTTGCATCCTGACCAGTTCCATCCTCCCTGTAGTTGCACCCATTTCTAGTTATGAAGATAGGTTCATGGAATGTCAGGGGTATAAATGACTCCATTAAAAGTAGGTTAGTTAGGGATTGTATCCTCCTTTCCTCTATCGATGTCATAGGGATTCAAGAATCCAAGCTTAGCTCTCACAGTCCTGCTATCCTCAAGAAAATTGGAAGCTCTAGAATTTCTTCCTGGATTCAGTTAGATGCCATAGAATCTAGAGGAGGTGTTCTGCTAGGTTGGAATGATTCAGTGTTTGATTGCCTGGACTCCTACGTGGGTATTTTTTCTGTCTCGATCATTCTCAATCATAGAGCGCTCAATTGGAAATTCATTGCCACCTCCATCTATGCTCTTACCGACAAAGCAGACAGAGAGGTTTGTTGGTGGGAGCTTCACAGAATTAAACTCATGTTCTCCCTCCCTTGGGCTCTTTTCGGAGACTTTAATGTTACCCTTTCAGCGGATGAGAGAAGTAGCAGATTTGCCTCCCTCTCAGACATTAATAACTTCCACCAACTCATCAACTCCTTACTTCTTATTGACCTCCCCCTCAATGGTAAGAGATATACCTGGTCCAACATGAGATCCCCACCTATCCTAGCCAGACTCGACAGATTCTTCATTACCTTAGATTTTGAAACCAAATTCCCATCCTCTGTGCAGTTCTGTCACCCAACCTCTTGTTCAGACCATGACTTCCTCATCCTAGATACAGCTTGTCTCCCCCCCAAACCCCCTTTCAGGATGGAAAAGGTCTGGCTCTCCCACCCATCATTCTCAGATTTTGTTTCATCTTGCTGGAATAGCTTATCCTGCAAAGGCAATCCCATTCAGTCCTTTCATCAGAAACTCAAAATCCTCAAAAAAGAATCAAGAGATGGAGGAAAGACATTTTTGGCTCCAGCATCTCTAATAAATCCACCTATCTTAACACCATTCATTCCCTCAACATTCTAGAAGAAAGCAGACCCCTCCATACATCCTAAATCAATCTTAGAATTTCCCTTAGAAACAATCTCTCCTAGCTTGCCAAGCAAGAAGAGACCTACTAGAAACAAAGGTCTAGACTTCTGTGACTAAGAGAGGGAGACTCCAATACTTCCTTCTTCCACAAAATAGCCTCCCACCATAGGAGAAAAAGTTTCATTCCTCATATCACCTTTAACAACACCCTTATCTTCTCTGAGGAGGAGAAAAAACATGCCTTCTTCCTTTTCTTCTCAGACCTTTTCAAAGCTAAACCCATCTCCCCTCTTCAGTTAGACTGGAGCCATTTATACCCTCAGCCTAACCCCCACCTCCACTCATTAGACATCCCCTTCTCAGAATCTGAAATCAAAGCTGCAGTCTTTGGTCTTCACCCAGACAAAGCCCCAGGTCCCGATGGATTCTCCATCCTTTTCTACCAATCCTTTTGGGAAACCCTCAAACCATACATCCTAGCTTTTTTTAGACACCTCTACTCAGACTCTAGTCATCTCCACCTCATCAACCGCTCTTTCATTTCCCTCATTCCTAAAAACTTATCCCCTTCTCTAGCTTCAGACTTCAGACCCATTAGTCTCCTCAACGGCCTTTTTAAAATTTTCACCAAAGTATTGGCCAACAGACTCAGCCTTTTTCTACCATCTTTAATCCACCCTACCCAATCTGCTTTCCAGCATGGTAAATCAACTATTAACTCCATCATTTTGTGTCATGAGGTGGTTAACCAGTGCTTTTCCAAAAAGTTAGAGGCCTGTATCATTAAGCTAGATTTCCATAAAGCTTTTGATTGTGTTAGCTGGGATTTCATCATGTCCATCCTTCAATCTAGAGGCTTTGGGCCCAAATGGTGCTCTTAGATCTCCTCCATCCTTTTATCTTCTTCATCGTCTGTGTTGGTTAATGGGTCTCCAACCAACCCTTTCTCATGTCATAGGGGTCTCAAACAAGGAGACCCCCTTTTCCCTATGCTGTTCCTTCTCGTAGCTGACGTCCTGTGCAGGATGCTTCACAATAGTTGTGATCATGAGGATCTCTCTGAACTCCATTTGAAGGGTATGCTCAATGACATCAAGTCTTGTAGTTTGCAGATGACACAATTGTTTTCTGCAAGGCCAACCCCACAGACATTACCAATCTCAAATCTATCTTATATCTCTTCGAACTTACCTCTGGTCTATCTATCAACTTCTCCAAATCCAACCTGTTCTATAGTGGTAAATCAGTGTCCAAGGGACCCCTTCTAGCTAACATCCTCAATTGTGCCTTTGCATCACCTCCTTTTAAGTACCTTGGCCTCCCCATGAAAAGAGGATCCCTCTCTAGGACTGACTAGCAACCTCTGCTCGACAATCTCCACCGTAAGCTTTCCTTATGGAAGAGTAAACAACTTTCCATTGGGAGAAGATTGGTGCTACTCAAATCTGTCCTCTCCTCCATCCCCCTTTACTTCATGTCCTTCTTCAAACTCCCATGTTGGCTCATCAAGAAGATTGATAAAATCAGACGTGATTTCCTTTGGGGAGGTGCTAATGTTAACTCCAAATCCACCCACTCTGTCAGTTAGGACATAGTTTGTTCTCCTAAAGCCTGTGGGGGCATTGGGGTCTCCAACCTTTATTCATTCAACATCTCCCTCCTGTCTAAATGGCTTTGGAATTTCCTTGACAACAACAACCACGTAGGCAAAGTTCTTCAGTCTATCTATAACTCTAACCTGCACAACCCCTCTCTCGGGTGTCAGAGCTCTAAATTCTGGAAAGATGTCACCTCCTGCTACCAATTTTTCTTTGGATCAGTCAAATAGGAACTAGGTAAAGGTTCTAAGATTCTCTTCTGGGAAGACAAATGGTTAGGAGACAACCCCCTTGCTAGCTTATTCCCCAAGGCCTATCTCCTAGCCTTCTCCAAATTCATTCCTACAGAGTCTCAAGGGAGATCTATAGGGGGAGATGGTTATGGAGACCAATCCTCAGGCGTCCAATATCAGATATCGACAGAAGCCAAGTCTAATCTCTCATCCAACTCCTACATGACTCTAATCTTGCTCCTTCTTCATCTGCCGACAAACCTTCTTGGCAACTTTCAGCTTCCAAGTCTTTCACTGTCAGATCCATGTACAGATTCATCACGAATAGAGGTCTCCGCTACCCATATAATGCTGTTGTATGGAATAAGCTTCTGCCTAGCAAAGTTCAGATGTTTACTTGGATTCTCAGTCTTAACAGATTGAAAATTAAAGATAGATTAGCAGCACAGGGTTGGTTGGCAGACACCAACTGCCCCTTCTGTGATGACCATGAGTCCCACGACCACCTTTTCATCTCATGTAACTTCTCCAAGCAGATCTGGGTTCCGTGGATATCTAAAATTGGTCTTGTCTCTCTCCCCACAAGCATCAACCAATGTTTCTCTATCTGTTCTGACAAGTCCCTCCACTCCTCCGCTAGACTTCTATGGGGCTTTAGTTTTCCCACGGTTTGTTGGATCATTTGGAAAGCTAGGAATGACTTTATCTTCTCTAATCAGTCTTCTTCGCCTCAACATATCATCAACAAGGCGGTTCACTTTCTTCTTTTCTGGACAGATGCCTGCTCTTCCAAGAAAGCTAGTAAGTTGAACAAGCTCATCCTCAGCTCGGGGCTCCCCGATATTGCAGAATCAAGTGCAGATAGCAATGGTCTTCCTAGCACTCATGGGTAGTGGTCTCCTTGTTAGCAGTTCTTTTCATTTTTTTTTGTTTTTTCCAGATTCAGACCAGGTTTTACCTTGCTTTTGGTAGTTTCTGTTAGATGTTTTGTTTTGGATCTCTTCATAGAGACATCTTTTGGTGATTTGGTCTAATACCCTCCAACTCGGAGTCCCGGGCCAAATCACAATCAGATATCTTTTGTAAAAACTCTCTTTTTGGTTTATATATACATGATAGGGCTGTATGCCTTATTTTCATTCAAAATATATATATATATAGTCCTGAGATATAATAATGTGGGGGACCATAGTGAGTTAAATTTCTAATAATTTATTTGGTTCAATTTGTAACTAACACATCTAATAAGGGTGTCATGTTTGGTGACTTCTTACTATAATTTGGTATAAAGGTTATTAGATAACAATAAATGTCCATAATAGGCCTTCTGCAAATTTTATGAGTTGTTGAAGTTTATGCCATGTAGGATGAGGAATCTAAGAAGTAAATCTCATCATAGTTGTAATCCTATATAATTTTGTGGAATTGCCCATCGTAGCTAGAGGCACGAACCCATCCAACTAAAGTTATATTCTGAGGAAGATTAAAAAAAAAGTTCGAAAGCAATAATCTTTATGAGTTAAAATGTTGTTATGTTGGAAATTTACAAATGTGGCTGACCGAAATTGCTGCAACGTTGGAGTTCCAAGTATAAAATTATATTTTCAACAAGACTGATATATTATCAACAAGAATTACATGCAGATGCTAAACCTCACATGATGCTAAAGTAAAACATAACTAAATGAGGTCCTAAGCTTATAGAATCATTCCATAATCAATACAATCGGGTTTTGAAGGGACTCGTTTTTGCCGGTCGGAACGTGAGCAAAAAGCCGCGCGAAAAATTTATGACCTGAGAAGAAAAAGCGGGTGATATAAATAATCGGAGGGGAATTCTTAGGAAATATCTAGAAAAGTTAAGGGCAAGTAGTTCTTTTAATTAGCATCTACATTCCCAAAGAAGAAAGAGCCCCGGGCTATAATAACACCCCCTCCTACTCTTTATTTAGTCTGAAATTTATGGACTAAGGAACCCAACCTAGTACACTCAAACGGTTTTTCTATAGAGTGCCCATGGGCACTCTATAAGAGAGATAGAGAAAAATAAATTATGTACAGAAATTAATGCAAATCAGGGGAGCACATGGGCCATTCATTTCTCTTTATTTCTCTCCTCTTTCATAGAGTGCTCATGGGCACTCTATAGAAAAACCGACACTCAAAAACTTAAACCAAACATCTCATTATTTTATAATAATAAAAGGCAAAGAGTTATTACCTCAAAATAATAACCGATCTAAACATGGCTTATGTGTTTTTTTTTTTGAGCTGAAGAAGCAGGAAAAGCTTTCCTGCTCATTATATATATGTTTATACAAAAAAACCATACATAAAATGTACATACCTAACACACCAAAAGGAGGCCAAGTAGAAGATAAAAAGAAAAACTTAAGAGTCACCAACCTAGGCTATGTTAACTTAAAAGGTATTACATCACCAGTAAACGATTAAGTTACTTAAGGAAGTTAAAAGACTAAATAGAGTTAGAGATGGAAGCTACTCCTCAGGATAACTTCCCAAAAAAAGGACCAGAAGGAAGACCAAGCCGGCACAGGGACTAATCTGCGGAGAAGTTGTCTCCCACCTCAACTGCTGCTTTCTTCTTCGCAATTTCATCAAACTGCAACTTGATTGCTGCCCTTCGAATCCTTTTAGCCAACTTGTCGTCGTGAGCATCTGCCCAATGGAGAGTGTATCTAGCCACATTAGTTGCAATAAGATTAGAATTTTGCTGCTTATCTCTAAAAATGAGGAAGTTACAGCTGTTCCAAATCCACCAACAACAGCATGGAAGCACAACCTTCCTAATACAACTAATGTATCTGTTGACAACTGGTGATTCATTGAAGAGGATCAAATCATTCATGGATTGTGGCCAAGAGGCAGCACTAATACTAGGGAAGAGGGTGGATCATATGCCTTATGTGTTTTAGCAATGGGAAAACTAATTTATACAATAATCACCAAGGTCTCAACACATAATACTTTCAATATCATTTTATATTAGTTAATGATTGTTTTTATCACAAAAGCTAACAAAACACTACCAGATTTTAGTAATATCTCTTCCTAATTTGTGGGGTTACCAATTTCAAGAAGGCATTTATATATAAGTTATATGGGAGCGCCTAGATAAATTTCTATACCCCTTAGTAACAAACTAGAAATCCCATACGTGCAAATGCACGTGGCTGAAAAGATTATTTTCTCCTTTTTTTTTAATTTTACAAATAATTTGAAGCATATTTTTATTTTGTTTGGAAATAGGGAAGGCATTTAATTGTGGATGAGGGTAAGATTTTTTTAAGAGAAAACCATCTTTACTTTGAACTTCATGTTATTTTTCTCCAATAATTTTATGACATGCTTACTACGCTAGCATGAATAGTGGTTGAATTAAGTATAAAATCTTGTTTTAAAATTTAGATATGTTAATTCATCAATTCTCTTTATATCCTTTAACCTAAGTGTAATGAATGATTAATTATGTAGGCTTCATTCTTATTTTCATGACATGGAATGATCCAAAGAAACAAAGAGAAAAGAACATAGAATAGAAAGAATGCAGATCTTCCTTATGAAATTACAAATTTACCCTTTCAAATACAATGGAAAGGAAGAAATGTCCTTCAAATCTTGAATTTTTTGGTTGTCTCCTCTTGGTTTTTACTATAATAGTCTAGATTTAAAATTGTATGGGGGCGAGGCTCCCAAAAACACATATATGGATCCACATCCTTATTGCTTATGGATTCGGATCTCCTCTAATTACATGGTATAATTGGGGAGCATCTAATTTTTTCAATACTTACCTGCAATCTCAATTTCATGGGATAAGACATTGTCGATAGCTTTTGTAGCAATCAACATGCTGATTTTTCAAATACTACTACGATTTTGGTGAATATAATTTTATTTACTAATATTAAATATCTCTAAAACTAATTTAGCAAAAATCAAAATAATTACTTTTTAATTCCTTCAATTTTTATCAGATATTTCAATTCCCCCTCTCCATACATTACTCTAATCAATCGGCTGAAATATATTATTTTTATCACTAATTTTTTTCTGATACAAGATTTAGTTACATGATTAGAAATGAAATTTGAAAATGGGAGAGGGGTTATTATTTGTCACCTGATTGGAAAGATTTTTTTTATTTTTCTGATTAATTTTCTTAGAAATAATTAATTTTTATCGTAAAAAAAACTATAGTGGTATTTGCAAAACCACTAACTTCATTGTTGAAATTGAAATTCTACGTGGTGATGTCTTATCCCTTAAAATTGAGTTTGAAAGTGAAGACTGAAAAAAATGGATACTCTCTAATTAGCATATAGTTAAAAAGCATCCGAATCCATTACTTCTGATAAACATTAATTTGTTTAGTTGAGTTCACTTTGCCCACATTTCTGATATCTTGGCGGCCAAGCAAATAGATGGCCTTAGATTTCTTTCGGTTAATTTCACGAACTCCCGCTGAACTAATTAAGAATGGTGTTATACTAAACTCCAGTACTACACTTTTTTGTATTCCACTAAACCTGCTGAAGTTTATGGGTTATTGCATAACCTATACGTTTTATTCTACTAAATCTCATCTCTTTTAAGATGTTAGCCCCTTGAATCATATGTATTCTGATATTAGTCCCTCAAATCTTGATAATTTGAGATTAGGCCCCCAAATTACCCTAAAATATTTGTACTAGTCTTTCTAGTTAGCTGGTGATAAAATGGGGTGGAGGAAATTATGTTTCCAATTATATGCTCTACAATATGAAGATAACGTACGCCTATAGGAGTATAATACTAATACAAGTCTAGTAGCTTTAATTACCTAGATTTAGTTTTAATTTGACCATGAAGCTATGTTAGTTCTCCATGATTTTGGTCTTATCTTAGAAAGGGCGATTATGATACGCCGACCGATAAAGTAGATTAATAAGTACGATGATCTTTTTCATGATAAGTTGGATTAGTCCACAGGAAGTGATTCCACCTAGGTAAAGTTAGCTCGTATGTTATTAGTCTCTGCCAGAAAGATTACAGCTTGATTTGCCTGCCTAACTAGTGAGATGCAAAAGGGACGAAGATCTACTGAAGTCGGCAAAAGGCCGATTTAGTTTCATGCCGCCTTTTTTACTTTTCCTCCTTTT